>VZRW01007351.1:5040-104712 GCA_013398125.1 Aegotheles bennettii
CATCCCCTTAGATTCTGTGATTCTGTGATTCTGTGAAAATGTCTGTAGTGCTAAAGTGTGGATATCCCTGGGAGTTACATGCTATGCATTACTTGCTAAATCTTGTCAACTGCACAGACATTGACTGGTATCTGCAAAAGACAGATTTATAAAAAAAAATTCCAATAGACAAGCCACCTTGTATCTGTTCCACAGATAATATATTGATCCAAATGCAGTTTTAGGAAAAAAAGGTTATACATGTTTTTCTTCTCATCTATTCTGTTTGCTGCTTTTTTTTTCCCCCAGACTGCTTGATAGCTTTGATCTTTCTACTTACTTGTCTCAAATGTTTTCCACCCCTTGTATCCATCTTCTGAATACTGATAATTTCTTTCTTCATTTTGCAGCCTTTTCTCATGAGGGTGTCTCCCTATCCTTCTTTTGTCTTATACTGTCTTCTTAATGAAAACAGCTGTCCGTGGGGTCTCTTGTTATTCATTTTTTGATCTGCAATCATATCCACAGAAAGCTTAGAGTGTGAACAGATATAGGAAATAAATCAACATCTCTGTTTCATTTCCCTTGAATCCTAGTGCTGGGGTAGAAGTTTTAGTAATTTTAAAGAAGAATTTCTAGGTAGAGACTCTGGAAAAGAGGAGGCTTTTAGCAATGCAGAAGTAACTATTCTGGAATCAGAAGAGGGTTTCAGAATGACAACCCCACCATTTGTCCATCAGTTTAACTTTTGAGGCACTATGGTTTGCAGAGGTCCATGTGCCTGGAGGAGCCCATAGCTCGATGGAACTACACAAGAGAGGTGAAAGGTCTCTAGCATTTAGATATTTCACTGAAGTTATGTCTAATTTTCCACTGGACTGACAAGTTGATCCTTCTCTGAATAGGAGCATGAAGTCCTTGTAAGATTGTCAGATCAGTATTTCTGTTCCTGACCTTCTTAAGAATGATAAGGTCCAAGCAGCATTAAACTCAAAAGCCCTTATTCAGAGTTTCATGTTAAGTTGAATTGATTAACTTATCTTTCAAGTTAATGAGTTGCCCCATATATGACCAAAGATTATACTGGTGGTCTGAGGTTAACTAGTTGAGGTTCTTTAACACTCTTAGTGCTCCAGTAACAGGCTTGGGTATTCCTGCCCTTCATTTCTGTCTTCATTTCCTCACGCCTAAGTATTGTTCTGGGAGATCCCAAAGGCAGAGAATGCAAAAGGATATAAATAAATTGGATAGCAAGAAATAATCTAGAGAAAAATACATCTGCATCCTATATGTTACTATATAATTACAAGACAAATTTAATTATATTAATATTTCATGATACTTTAAAATAAAAGTATAAGGTTTTCCTGTTTTCCATGATTGCCAAGTGTTTTGCTGCAAGTACCTCTTATTTTAGCTTAGATAAGGAGTCTAATATGGATTGTAATTAATTTTACATTTTTGATAGGATTTGATTTTGTAAGAACATGGACTTTCTAAAGTGACAGCGAATTTTTGAAATCTTGGATATTCTTTCTTCCAGTTAATGACTAAATGATTGTTAACTGGTTTTCAAGAAATCATCCAAACTTAAATAAACACTACTATGGTAGTTAGGAGACAGGTAATGTGACCAGTAATTGCTGAAGGCTTATTGCAAGTTTTTTGCCTTTGGTATCTTAATGTGTGAAAAATTATAATACCGCTATTGCTATTATATTTCAGACAAGTGTAGATGAAAGCTGGCTCAGTTTGGCTAATTTGAAGTTATGGATGGTCCTGGTTTTTGTCACATGGTCAACTGGTTAAAGAACAAAATCATTTTAGTGTTATGAAAAGCCAGTTTTAAGAGTGTTTGGAAGGCTTTTACACTCAAAATCCTTTGGTTACTTCAGTATTTTACTGAAGTGCAAATTAATTAAATGTATCCCTGAATTTTGTTCCTGTCTTTGGACATTTTTATCAGTCATATTTCAACCTTCAGACTTGCCTTCACCTCTTGGTAAACAGGTAAATGTTCATTTCAGAGGATTGTTGTTGCATCTACTGATTCCTTTATCTAATAAAAACTCTTCTCACCTGCTTTGTTGGTTGATGTTAACATTAATGTTGACTGATGTATTTCAAAACACCTGGCTCTTATGTTTTCTTATTAAATTACAATGTTTGAAGACTTTGATTGATGTAACTCTCCATTCTACAAATGTGTTATTTCTCTCCTTTGCTTTACATCAGCATTTGTAAATCTGTAGATGTAGATGTTTTGACCTTGACCCTTTCAGTTTATATCATATGTAAATACGGTAGAGTTTACTTGTTAACTGTTTAAACAGTTTGACCCAGTATTTCTGTCAATTTTTAAAATGTCATTTTTGTATCCATAATTACCAATCCATATGCTAGATACCTGACCTTCATAGAAATAATTATCCCGACACATTTTCAGGACTGTTAGCAAGCAATTTAGATTTGCAGTTTAATGTTAGTGGCATTTCAGGGAGAAATTTTCACTTGTCACTAAATTTTTATGTGAACGCCTAAATGGCTGTTTGCTATAGCCAAAGACAAGGCATAGGCTGACCATAAGATTGAACTTCTGGTTACTTTTATATTAGCTCATTAAATAATTTGCATATAATATCACTGATGATGCAGAGGAGTGTTTTCACTTTGCTTTTTCAGATAAAAATCAGCTTTTGTAGAGGACATCTATCTATCAGGTAGTGTTTTTCTTCTACTTTCCAAGGACAAGAACTGTACTTTCATCCCATCCCCATCCAATTAGAATTTGTTTTCAGACCTTGTCTTTTTAAAATTAATTTACATTTACATAATTTTTAAAATTAATTTACATCAGTAATTTTCCCATCATGGCTACAAACAGGTAAAGACAAGCTGAAATAATCCTACAACACAATATTCTTTACAATCCCACACAGTTAAAGTACCTAATAATCATCAGGTGATTTATTGGTTACTTCTGTAAGAAATTTCTATAAGAACCATTGACTGTGTCAGTGTTTTGCATCAAAATGAATTGATTACAGTTGTGTGATCATCTCGTGATTTCGACTAAGCAGCAAAACATACTGCTTAAGCACAGCAAATAAAAATCACCACGTGATATTGAGAGAAAATGGAAAAATGAATGACCATAAAATGTTTGAGTTTGAATGAAAGATAATGTCTTTAAAGTCTCATAGTGGAAATGTTAGGGTTCAGCTGGTAGTCTTACATTTTAATCACAGCAGAAGGTTTGTCCTACCAAAATATTCTTTTCTGGGAAATATGGCATGCATTAGAGGAATATTTGCATTGTGGCACTGGAAAAACTGGAAAATATTTTCCATCTTCATTATCTCTTCCTGTTTTCATACTTTTGTTACTGTAAATAACTTAGTTATACAATACTATATTTATAGTTATGGTACTATAAAAATTGAAGCTCTGAATAATAGAATATTACAAAAATAAATAAGCAACCTTTGTCATATTATTATATACAACTGATTCTTCTATGGAACACTTAGTCAAATAGAACATTGCATTTTTCAAAGTTAAACCACTTGTTCATGTGTTTGCATGTTTTTTGGAAAAAGTTGTCCCCTTGTGACACATTGGGAACTGCATATTGATAGAAAGGGGGATAGAAAACTTTGCATAAAGTCATTTAAGAATAACTTGCTCTTACAGATTTTAATCACCTGTGGACCAGAGCGATAAAATTAGGACAGAGTATTAACTGTCTTCATTAATTAGAAAGATATATAAAGAAACTTATCATAGTGTATTCTGCCTAGCAAGAATAAATACAATTTTGTAGCTAATACAGCCCTCAGGAAAACAGCAACTATACCATTAAAATATCATATTTCACTAAGACAGTATTTACTCCTTAGGAATGAGCAAAAATAAGGTCCCTAGAAAAATAAACACAATATAAAGATGACAAGATATTAGATCAGTTGTGAACTACTTAATGCTCAAAATCAAAATAGTGAGCTTTCTTGTTTAGGTTCTATATATGTGCAGGAATGGCTTGTGATGCTTGAATATTACAGGATGAGGTAGATGAATTCGTGTTTTAAAGTCTCTAGTTCATGGGCCACTTTGGCATATCCTTATTGTGAGAATAAGAAATTATATATGGAATCATAAGTAAGAACCTGGCATAGCAAGTGGTCTCATAATAGTGCCTGGATTTGCTCACTTATAGCCTAAAACCCCACAGTTGAAGCCCTGTGGCTATTTTCAAGAAGGATCTGAAGATACTATCAGTCATAGAATCATAGAATCCCATGGTTTGGGCTGGAAGGGACCTTAAAGATCATCTAGGTCCAACTCCTCTGCCATAGGTGGGGACACCTCCCACTAGACCAGATTTCTCAAAACCCAATCCAACCTGGCCTTGAACACTTCCAGGGAGGGGGCATCCACAACTTCTCTGGGCAACCTATGCCAGTGTATCACCACCCACACAGTAAAGAGATACTTTCTTCCAGATACTGGAAGACTGCATCCTGTCTCCCTGAAGCCTTCTCTTCTCCAGGCTGAACAACCCCATCTCTCTCAGCCTGTCTTCAGAGGAGAGGTGCTCCAGCCCTCTGATCATTTTTATGACCTTCCTCTGGACTCACTCCAGCAGCTCCATGTGCTTCTTATATGGGTCACAGTTCTCCAGGTGGGGTCTCATGAGAGTGGAGTAGAGGGAGACAATCACCTCCCTTATCTTGCTGGTCATGCTTGTTTTGATGCAGCCCAGGATACAATTACCTTTCTGAGCTGCAAACACAAATAGCTGGCTCATGTTGAACTTCTTCTCCACCAGCACCCCCAAGTCCTTTTCCTCAGGACTACTCTCAATCTATTATCCTCTCAGCCTGTATTTGTGCATGACACTGCCTCAATCCCATGTACAGAACCTTGCACTTGACCTTGTTGGACTTCATGCAGTTTGCATGGGTCAACGTCTCAAGCCTGTCAAGGTCCCTCTGTCTGGCATCCCTTTCCCCCAGCGTGTTGACCACAACACAGAGCTTAGTGTTGTAGGCAAAGTTGCTGAGAGTGCACCTGATGATGCTATCCATTTCTCTGACAAAGATGTTAAACAGCACCCATCCCAATACAGAACCCTGAGTAACACCACTCATCACTGATCTCCACTGGGGCATTGAGCTGTTGACTGCAACTCTTTGAGTGCAACCATCCAGCCAATTCCTTATCCATTGAGTGGTCCATCCATTGAGTTCATGCCTCTCTGATGTAGATACAAGGATGTCATGCAGGACAGTATTGAATGCTTCTCACACGTCCAGGCAGATGACATCAGTTGCTCTTCCCTATCCACCAATGCTGTAACACCTTCATAGAAGGCCACCAAATTTGTTAGGCACGATTTACCCTTCATGAAATGCTGTTGATTGTCACCAATCACCTCCTTATTTTCCATGTGCTTTAGTAGAGCCATCAGGAAGATATGCTCCAGAAAGTTGCTTGGCATAGAGGTGAGATTGACTGGCCTGTAGTTTCCTATGTCTTTTTTTTTTTCCCTTTTTAAAAATCGGGGTTATTTTTCCCGTCTTTCAGTCAGTGGGAACTTCACCGAACCACCACAGCTTCTCAAATGTGATGGATAGTGGCTTAGAAACTTCATCCGCTTGTTCCCTCATGACCTGTGTGTCTTACCAGGTCCCATGGATATGTGCACCTTAAGGTTCCTTAGGTGGTTTTCAACTTTATCTACTGCAATCGCGGGTGGTTCTTCATTCTCCCAGTCCCTGCCTTCGCCTTCTGAGACCCAGGCAGTGTGGCTTGAGCACTTGCCAGAGGAGACTAAGGCAAAAGAGTCATTGAGGACCTCAGCTTTCTCCATATCCTGGGTAACCAAGTCTCCCATTTCCTTCCAGAGAGGGCCCACATTTTCCCTAGCTTTCTTTTTATCACTGATATACCTCTACAGAAGCTCTTCTTATTGCCCTTGACATCCCCTTCATCCTTTTAAGTTCTGTTCATTATAATTTCCTACAATTACAGTTCAAGCTGTAGTTTGCTGCTGATAGCAGTTCTCTCTGTACTTTGTGTCTGGTACTTAGTGATTTATATTAGACATGTAAGTAGTCTGAGCAGTTATTGAAATCTGTGCCCTTATTTGTTATCTTCTATACAGTACTTAGCAGTACTGAGACTTGAGCCTGATTTTTAAGTTATTTAAGGCTTTCACCAGGTTGACAGTATAAAGTTACATTTACTTTCACTGAAGACCCTTAATCAGGAAGAGACATAATAATCTGTTTTCAGCTGAAATGTAAATTGGGAGGTCTGGATTTTAGTGCCTTTACTGAGGTGGTTTTACAGAGACTTTTGGAGATCTTATTTGCCAGTGAGGAAAAAAAAACTCACACAAGAAATCTGGATAAATAAAACAGTTTAAAAATTTGTCAAGACAGTAGTTTTAGTAATATGAGTCAGCCGTATTTTAAATAAAAATCACTGTGTTGTAGCTAAAAGGAGATTTTAATTCAGGTTAAACATGGATTATATGCAGTACTATGCACTTTCAAGACTACAGTTAGACTCATACATGCTGCAGGATTTTTTAAGAGAAGTCTCATCTATGACTTTAGATAGATAGAGGTAGCTAAAAAGTGAGACATATTTCTGCATCCCTCTCTACTGGATATTTGTACTTACACATGTGTATTTATACAGAGATGAATTTTAAAGAGATCATAAACTGATTTCTACTTGTGCAGGCAACATTTTGCACATAAGAAAATTTCTATGTATGTTTTTAAATAATGTGTGATTCTTGTATAAATGGATTTTTTCAGGAAGTAATCTTAATGGATGTGTGGGTAAGAGACCACAAGTACGTATGTTCTCAATATACAACTTTGTATTATTATTAACAATATTGTCCTATTTACAGGTATACTTTCACGTGCTTCCTTTGTCCCAAGAGCGTATTTTGTTTTCTTCAAGGTATATGTACTAATTGATTATGATCTGCAGGTTTCACAGCAGACTAATGTGTGCAACATGGAAGTCGCCTCATAATTCAACAAGTATTTTTCAGTGATTAAAAAAAGTAAAATAAATATTTACCCATTCTTTTTCCTAACTCAACATTTCTCAGTTTGATTTCATTATATGAGCTTGAAACAAAATTTGTGGGAATTTTCCCATTATAGTAGTTTTTTTAGGTTGCAACAAAGAGTGAAGCACCAAATAACTTTTTTTAAAAAATATATTTATTATCCAATTTTGAAGTCTCTAGATAATGCTGTACAGTCTCAATGTGGTAGAATTGAAAATCCAGGTGTGACATTGATCTCATGGATCAAGAAAACATTAGCCGATATTACTACAGTACCTAGAAAAGAGATTTAACTGTCTTTAATGCTATTTCTATTTATTTTACAGTTTAACAATAATGCTCAGAACGTCAGTTGCTTTAATCACCTTGTCCAAGCTAATGTGAGGAACAAGAAGAAGCTGAAAGAAGCTGTCTACAAAATCTCTGCTAAAGGAATTACAGATTACAAAAAAGGCTTTAGCTATGCTTTTGAACAGCTGCTAAATGTAAGTATGAAAGTCATCTCTGCTTTAAAGTAAAGGAGAACTTGAGTGTTCAGATGGCCACTACACACTCCTCCAATTTGTAACTAAGTGGTAGAAGTGCTAACCTTTATTTAGCAAGTAAATTTATCCCAACAATACGTTGTGGGGTTTTTTTTTTGCAGATCCCCCAACAATTTGCTAAAATTTAGTAATAAATTTGAGTTTCAGTCTGCTGTATTGCTTTTACTTCATTCAGCTAGTTTTTCATTTAACATGTGATTCTCAGTTGTCACATAGCTGTGATAGTGACTGATTTGCAGGTGATTTTAAAATGGACGGCTCTGTGTTACAGTGTTACTTTTATCACAGTATCTCCCAGCAATGTTTAGTTAACCTACAATTTAATATTTGTTACAATTCATAAATAGTCAACCCCATTGACCTGAACAGGGCCGAGGGGAGCAAATGACTTAGTTAACAGAGGAATATTAGGCACCTGAGAGTATTTTAATTACTTTCTTTTTCTTTTTTTAATAAAAATAATAATTTCCTCAAAAATTAAAAGTATTGTTTCCATGTTTTAATTACATTGTACTTTCTTATTTGCACCCAGGTACTAGCTTTCTGAGCAGCACTGTTTCTCATTTGCCACAAATGTTTGGGGTTTATTAGTAATTTTTTTAATAGTTTGTGTAGATGTTTTAAAAAAATATTTCTACATTTTATCTTCATGAAAACTACATATTGGATCTTCACGTGTATATCGATTTACAGAATTTAAGGATCTAGCTTAACAAATATTAATTTTTTTTTTATTACTGTTTTTTAAATATGTCTCTCAGTGTACAAATTTTATTTTTCCCCTAATCTGCCAGATTCTGGACTTTGGGGCACATCCCTGCCATTGTATATACAGCTTCTGGCTAAAGCTGGTTGAAAACTTTCTTAACTTCTTTGATTTTTGATGAAGGAAAAGAAAATACTATTTTTTCAAGGATATTTTCTCAGCAGATCACTACGTAGAGGAACAAAAGGGTTTGGTGGGGAAATGACTGGGTGCCCTCTGCTGATGGTTATGTAAAAATGCAAACAGGATTTTAAAAAGAGCTTGGACTTTTTCAGACCAGGCTGAAAGGCATTTCCCCTTTTTCTTCACCCATCTCATGCAGAGGGAACCACGAAGCCACAAAAAAATTTACCAAACACAGCTTGTTCTTCACTATGCATATTTGGTTAACATTATGTATAAGAATTTGCTGCAGCACCAGATATGTATGTTGTATACAAGCAGTATTAAGAAGACTTAAACACAGGGGAAGCCTCAAAGTGGACTTGTTTGTAGGAGTAAAAAAATTACTTGAAAAAATAATTGTAGATCAGTCTCATAGTGGGACTGTCTCTCTCATAACTGGAGACATAGGTGTGATTAGCCTCACATAATCTCTGCAAGCTTGTAAGTTATGGTTGGACATTGTGGATGTGTGTTATCAAGGGAAATTAAGAAATTGCACAAGGTTGTAGAAATACAATCATCCTCTCCAGACATTGCCACATCCATCTGGCAGGAAGAGTAAAGGGCTGATGATGGAGTTAACACTAGACTCTGGTGACAAGACAATATAATAGGATGTTATAATACAGGCTTAAACAAATACTAAAAAAATATGCTTGGGGATAGTTTCCAGTTGTATAATTATGTATTCAAACAGTCCAATTGCTTTGAGGTCCATGGAAACTGAATATTTTTTAACAGCTCAAATTTTCATAATAATTTTGTGCGTACTGTTTCTTGATGACTGTTATTTCAAACAATTTTTCTGAATACCAAAATAATATTTCACTTGTGCTATGAAAAAATTACTGTGTGATGTGTTGCTAGATGGAAATAGACACTTAATTTTTTTCAACATATTAATTCAAGTGTCTATCAATAACCTGGATTCCATATTTTTATGCAGTATTTTTCCATTATTTTTAATAACTTATTAGCTAGTTATTATTAAGTAGTTAATATTATTAATTTGCGATTTCTCTGAAAATAGTAATACTTCAGCTTCATCAGTTCAGGAGCTTTTTTCCCCCCATATACTACAATTTGTCCAAAAAAAATTTCATTAAAGCATCCCTTCTTGATTTGAGTAATGCATTTTTGGTTTGCTTTACTATTTCCTTCTTCAGTGGCATGAAACTCATAATGAAAAATGCATTCTTAATATGTCATGTCACAAGGTATAATCCTGAGCTGCCAATTAATGAGTTAATTTTAGTGATGTAAAACTTGTATAAAACAAAAGCATTTTTAGACGCCATATAAAATGGATCATGTCTTCCTTGCTTGTTTGAAAGAAAAAAAACCCTTTATCAAGTGCAAGAGAGAGCTAAAAATGAATATGTAGACTCAGTTCAGACCCGAGCCAGTATCTATCCATCTTTGTGCAAATGGGAAGGAAAAAAAATGTGTTGTAAAGGCAATTCTACCTTCTTCTTGATCCCTTGTGAAGAGACTGATGTGTTAAATTCGTTCATCAGGATTCAAAGTTCTTATGGTGGGAAAATGTATTATTTGAGCTTATTAATTTTCAGTTTTCCAATATTGTTCAGAGGCTAAAATCTTGGAATTTTTTTCCATTACATGACTTTAGTGTCTAAACAGCACAGTATAAGTAAATGGCCTTCTGGATGTACTAGGAGATAAAAAGAAAACACTGCATTTTTCTGATACTGTGTAAGCATATGCTAAGTAATCTGCTAGAAAAATCCTGATGTAGCCATTTAAAACAAAGTCTGGCTCAAATTTACATCGCCCATAATAGTACTCATTTCAAAATCAATAGGAAAGTTTTATAATATGAGCAGGCTTTAGTCCCCTTCCTTGTAATCTCTTTGTTTCTTTTCTGATTTTATTTTGGCTCATATATTAAATCTCTCTAAATGTAGGTGAGTTTCTTTATTTATGAAGTATCCAACTCTACTTTTATTGCTTTTTTAATATCAAAATGATTGCAGCCCAAAGCAGTGTCTTGTAAGTAATATTTCACAGGTGAAAAATGGTTATAAATTATTTCATTCCAAGTGAAACACTGTGTGATGGTGAGATTGGAGAGAATGTATTGATTTCAAGCAGTTTTTATGTGTTGTTATGTGTAAGAAATTCTTTGAACTTGTTTTTTTTTCAAATGATTAGATATGTAGTTGTTCACTGATTATTGAACTACAAATACAAATGATCTCAGAAGAACAATTATTCATTTGTTAGTATAGTGATTGGAAAGAAAGTTTTTGTATTTTAGTTTTCTTGGAGCGTTGTAGAACCATGGAGCTGCAATATTGAGGATTACTGGCTGATGTCTCAGGTCTGGCTTTGGTGTTTCAGTCTCTTTATTACTGAAGAACAAGGAAACAGATCAGAAAGCAGGATGAAAAGTAATCAAAAAGAGCAGGATCCCCTCACCTGACCAGCCTTGTGAAGCTTTAGTCTTTGTGCCTAGATAATGACTAGCTAAGGGACAATTAAGTGCTTTATAAGGATAAGTCTCCTATTTCTTTTCCTGACTCTATAGTAAATACATAGAGCAAATTTCAGGCTTGTGAAAGGGGAAGTTGAATTTATTTTACTGGGTCTCTAAGAGTTTTTCTCTGTCACATCCAGCTACTCAGAAGTGTCAAGATGTGTCTGACTAAGACCATTTCTATGCAACACAGAGGACAAGAAACACTGTGTGCAAAATTCATGAGCAATTTGCTTAGACTAGATTCTTTTTGAGAACAAGAAAATAAGATGAATGTTAAGGGAGGAGTCTTTGGCTCCTTTTGTAATGAGCCAAAATTCCTACTCATCCCTCCGTTGTTCTGCCTGTGGAACAATGTTTTTATTCCTTTGCACAAAACACTGTGTTTTTCTCAGTTACTTTACTATTTAGTTTGACTGCTGAATTAGGAGTCAGACAGGCTTCTTCTCAGTCCTCTTTATTCCAAGATTGCTCTCCAGAAATAATGAAACATGTGAAGTTCTTCACCTCTGAGTTGCAATCTAATTAGAAAAGTGAGGGAGAGATCTTAAAAGTCTAGGCAGCCATATCTTAACTGCAATATATTATGTAAGCATGATTCTAAAATACTTTTCTAACAGTTTGCTATTCATTTCAATCCATTAAAAATAGCTTAAAATCAGGAAAGAATCAAAGAAATGGATGATGGAGAACATTTTAAGGAAATTACACAAAAATAGGATATGCAAAATATTTCTAAGTTTATAAGATAGAGTGTTACAGAGGTACCTATAGGATGCCTAAATTACCAGAGTTTACATTTGGGTGGTCAGTGAACTTGATAATTTCTGTGAGTAGGAGTCCAGCAGAAAAAAATTAATATTCAGTAATTTATTAGAGGGTCATTTTTCCCAAATTTCCACAAGGACAGTAAGGATAAGAAAAAAAGGTACGGATGAGAAAAGAGAAGAGTAAAAATGTTTAGAGGCCCTCACTGTACAAGTCTCATGAAGAACATTTGTAGAGCAATGCTGTGGTATTGATGATAGGTATGAGCTAAAGAGCTTTCCTTGTGTTGATGGAGATGAGAGGAACCACCAGATCCCCATTCCTCTGTGTTGGACCAGATCTGAAATGAGTCATATTTAACTCTTATGGAACAGAAAAATTATTTTATTTTTATTTTATTTTATTTTATTTTATTTTATTTCAATTTTCATTCAGAAAGGGGTTTTGAATGAAATCTTAAAAGATTTTGAAAGTTTTGCCATGTTAAAGTAGTAAGTATGTTGATATGACAGCCATAAAATATAACAGTTGTCATTCCTTATAACCTGAAATTCAAAACAAAACAAAACAAAAAATGTTTCTATTTGTATCTCCTACAGCACAGTGTCTCTAGAGCTAACTGCAATAAGATTATTATGTTGTTTACGGATGGTGGTGAAGAAAGAGCACAAGAAATTTTCCATAAATATAATGAAGACAAAAAAGTAAGTGATATATGAAAGTTTTTACTGCATAAAATACAACAGCACAAAGAGGAACATTTAAATACAGAAGTGAAAGCATTTTTGGTGTGTATAAAATACTTATTAGAAACGTATTAGTATTGAACTTTAGGGCACTTAAAGCTTTCTCAATCTATAGCATTTCTTTGAAAAGAACATAAAATATATTTAATATTTTATACCTTGTGACTCATTGGTGCCAAGTGGTACAGAAGTATACCATAAACCATAAAGAATTAAACTTTTTATTGACGTATTTCTTATATTAGTGTAATCCATGCATCATCAAGCAGAGACACCGGTGCAAAATGATATGAGATACATACATATATATATATATATAATCTCCTCACTGTGAATATTTTCTGTGTTGTTCATCAGACAAAGGCAAACCAGATATCAAGGTTAGAATCTGAATCTGAATAGATTTGGGCTGGAAGAACCCCACGTGTTTTTCCCAGTGAGGTTAATTATACCCTTAAATGTCTTAGCTAGGAGTGGGATGACTTCCTATTGATGAAATTTGATCTGTGGTTCAACTAGAATTGTGGTCTTGACACAAAAATCACTGGATGAGTTCTGTGGTTCAGATTAGATTGGATTATTAGTTGTGCTGGTTTTGATTAGTTTTTTAATCTAATCACACTTCTGGTCTGGCTTTTGCATACTTAGAGATGAATATATGTGTGTGTGTGTGTGTGCACGTGTGTGTGTGAAATAAAACAGCTTTATAAATTGTCTACTACTACATTTCAGTGTAAATCATTATATTTAGAAGAATAGTAATTTTCTAAATAAAAGTTATATGTGAGCTTGGTTCACACTACAACTAATAATTTACCTTTTCTGGTGTTTAGAGATGTGTTTATACATGGTTTTCATTTGTTTGTTTTGGGTTTTTTTTTCTTTTCAAAAAGAGCAGCTAGAAGTTAGATCATGATTCACCAAGATATTTTTACAGTGACCATGGATGCTTATGTATGAAGGACTGGAATTATATCTTTGGAAATCCTCATATATTTTAATTAATCCCTTTAAAATAGAACTAGAACTGCAAGACACAATTTCCATCTCGACCAGTGATTCACTCAATGACCTTAAATAGTAATTTTTTTGTCTACTTTATTGTAGTGTTTCACATAGAATGATATGGTGTGATTTAGTTAATTTTATGTCTGAGCTGAAAGTACATTTCAAGCTGACAATTAGAAGGAAAAACTGAAATCTTGGAAACTTACGGTGTGATACACGTGGCTGTATTCTGAAAATATATAGAGATTCCTCTTCAAAGATGGATTTGATAGCTTTTATTATGTTACAACAAAAGCCATCAGCTAAAGGAAATATGCGCATAAGGGGGAAAATGTATGATTAATTTCATATTATTTTCCATTTAATTTGCCATGATAGGAGGAAAGTAAAGTAAATTATCCAAGTCCAAACAATGAAACAGATTCGTAATGCTGAAATCTGTGATCTTACTCACATCATGCCCGATAATCAATTATTTTGTGAAACACAATAATTGAAATGTAGGATTTATTAATTAAAAATGGTTATTTTACTGCATCCTTCAATTCTGTAAATTTGCACTACCAAGGTTTGGATTGGTTTATATATACTGATATATATCATACACTCCAACTATCTTGTTCCCTCTAGTGAGTGGGGGTTTAGGGGTTTTACTGTATACAACAAATGTGTAAAAATTATAATGGTCACTGTATGGATTTCTGATTATTGAAGTATATTTTCTTATATAATTAATTGCAATGCAAGGCAAATTTCCTACACTTGATTAAATTCTATGTATTTACAACTTCAAACCTTAGTAAACACATTTTGTTACTTGTCTAATAAAGTACTGGGTTGCTAGATGCCATGTCTTTCTGGTCACTCCAAGGTAACATTGGAAATATGAGAAATACCAAGAAAGCTTTTGCAGGTACAATTTGAAAAACCATATGCTTTATCCTTGTAATTTTCAATCAGTAACAATCCTCGTGGGGAATTTTGAGGAAATTTATGATTGAAAAACTTCTAATGAGATTAAACCAGTAAATTAATTTTTAAGAATAATAATGAAACTCCCCTGACAATCTGTAATAACATTCTAATATTTTTAAAAATAAGACTAATACAAAATATGCTTGTGGTCATGCTGTGCTTAGTAAGACGACTCTTGATTCAAGAATGATGACATGTGAGCTCTCTTGTTCTTCCTTCTCTGTGCAATTTAATGTTAATTTTAATCCAGTAGAACATAGTAACATAATTCACAGACACTTTCTAACATGAAAAATGCATATATAATTTGAACTTTGTAAAGTCGTAGTCACAAACATACTGTTACCATCTTAGATTGCACAGTAGGCTGCTTTCATATATTAAATGGTGAGATATTTAAAGATATATATGACTTTAGATTCTGTTGTCTTTATGGCAGTTAATTTATGTTTTATTTCACAAATAGCTCATTGAATGTAAGACCCATTTTATAATTATTGTTTGTAGAGACACTGTTCAATGAGTAAGGTGTTAAAAACTTTTCCATGTTTTACTATAGTAGCACTTGATAGTACAAATATGTATCAGTCAATGTCTTTTCTTGCCTGCTCCGCATTTGTTTAAATGTTTTTAGAATCATAGAAGGGTTAGAAGGGACCTTAAAGATCATCTAGTTTCAGCCTCCCTGCCATAAACAAGAACACCTCCCACTAGACCAGGCTGCTCAAAGCTCCATCCAACTTGGCCGTGAACACTTCCAGGGAGGGGACAGCCACAACTTCCCTGGGCAACTTGTGCCAGTGTCTCACTAGATGACGTCTGTTGCTCTTCCCTTACCCACCAACTCTGTAACCCCATTGTAAAAGGCCACCAGATATGTCAAGCATGATTTGCCCTTGGTGAAGCCATGCTTTTTCTGTGTGCCTTAGGAGTGCCATCAGGAAGATCTGCTTCGTGATCTGGCCAGGCACAGAGGTGAGACTGACTGGCCTGTAGTTCCTCAAGTCTTCCTTTTTTCCCTTTTTGAAAATGAGGATTATGTTTCCCCTTTTCTAGTCCGTGGGAACTTCACCAGACTGCCATGACTTCTCAAATATGATGAATCGTGGCTTAGCGACTTCTTCCGCCATTTCCCTTAGGACCTGCTGATGGATCTCATCAGGTCTGATGGGCTTATGCACCTTCAGGTTCTTTAGATGGTCTCAAACCTGCTCTTTCCCTAAAATGGGTGGAACTTCCTTCTCTCAGTCCCTGTTGTTTGTTTGTTTGTGTTTTGCATACAGTATATAAAAGATGAATCTTTTTTGTTTTCTATCACAGTCAATCACTTCTCATCTCTAGTAGATTGTGTTGTAAACCTACTTTTTCTTTTTTTTCTCATACACACAAGGGACCATTCATTCAAATCTCTTAATCCTTGTTTTCATCTTCGTGATGTAAAATTACTTCAGATCTAAAAGTATTTTCTTCTTCGTGTCAGTTACTTTGTAAATCCTTGGCATGAAAGAAGCTTCAAAAAGTTTTGGCCCATCAGATGACATGACTTAGTACACATGTTTGCAGTGCTCTTAGAGCAACCTTCAGGTTAAGAAGTGAAAGAATAAAATAAACAATTGGAAATTACTAAAAGAGCAGGCTAGAATCTGGAGGCTGGAAAACTGTCTTTGTAAATTAGGGGGCTTAATCTGTTTGAAATAGCATAGAGATATATTTAAAATCATTTTCTGTCTTTACAAATCATGAATATGAGGACTATTATAAAACTTGTGTAACATAATTTTGAGGTGGAACATTCCAAGTGTCCATCTGTTCAAAGTGGAAAATCAGTTATGTTTCACCTTTGCATGCCTTTTTCCTTTTATAAAGCCAGATTTTATTGTCACAAATTGCAACTACCTGCTGTGCCTGATGCTTAAAACTGGCATGTTTACCTTTACGGTGACATTTGGGGCACTCACATTAAATGTGTGAAATACCACACACACACGAAATTTCAGGAAGGCAAATTATCAATTTTTTACCTCTTTCTTAACTCCACTTATGAGAGGCTTGCAACCTATCCACTATTCCAGCTTCTCTGTAGTAATGCCACTAAATTAATGAATTTAAATGTTCCATATCATCAGTCTTCCTCCTGTGATGCTCATTATCCAGACATGCTTCAGCAATACTCAGGTAGTTGTACAATACTAAACTGTCTAACATCACAAGTGTGTAAATCCATGCAATAACTTTTTTTCGCCAATATTCTTCAGTGCAATATTAGGCACGCATTTTGCCCCATAAAACTACATTTTGAACCACAGCTACCTGGTGGTGTGTGAAGCCCTCTTCCCCCACTAGGAATCAGAGTACGGTGAGTTTTAGGATACTTTTTCAAAAACATCTATCTATTGTCCTTTTAACAATCTCCTCCATAACTGGCCTACTACTTGGTTTTGGATTACAGCAGTTGCCACAGCCTTTCCCACTCTGTCTTTCACTGACCCCTTTACTCTTAGTCTACATAAAATAGTCTTTAATTTTTTATCTTAAAGGCTTCAATAAGGAAGTCATATCCATTATATTTCTTTTCCCTTTTTCACCTACTCTTCCCTTCAACTGATACATCCTCTGTGCTGTTCTATGTACGTACACCAGTTCATCGGGCAAGGTTCCTGCAGACTTGGGAGGTGCATCAGAAAGTGCAGCAGGGCAGAGGAGACTTTATTTTAGGAAGAATATCTGCACCCAGAAGAGCCTTTTCATGCATGTATCTACAGGCACATTCATGTGTCAGTACTGAGTTTCTCTTTAAGCTACTGTTTTGTTATAAACATGAGTCCATCTGGGTTATCACGTGGCATTTTTATCTACTCTGCAAGATAAAAATCCACATGATGGTGTTGAGAACTGCAGAAGGCTAATGAGAGTTTTAATAAAGCTTTGCTGAAAAGTAACCTTATCGTTCATATTAGAATCAGGCGTATCTGTTACACAAAACCCACGTGGCAGCCTATTTCCTCCAAATTTGGCATAGAGGAGGCCATTTGATACTTCTGTTTTTGTTGCTTTTCATTCATTCAAGCCACTACATTAATAGTGATCAGCTCAGGGTATACATAGAGGTTGATGCTGCAGAAGACATAAAATGATTAATCAAGGCAACAAGGACAAGATATCGCTTAATACAGAAAGCACCTTATGTTTGTTTTTGAATGAAAGCAAGACAGTCAGACTGCATCTTACTTATTTATACAAACAAAATTTTGTATGTGGCATAACAGGTTGAGGTTAGTCCCATCTCAATCTCCCCATGTATTAACTGTGCATTCATTCTTATGAATTTGGGATTGCAGTGAAATGCCTTGTGAGTTGATTGTATTCTTCTGTAGTTCAAGAATTGAAGGAATGGGACTTTCTGCAAAGAGCAACTTAATACCTAGGCCATGCCTAATGATGTTTATGTAACCTCTTCTTTAAAGTATCCAGTTGCACAGCTTCCTTAAGTATTTACATATTCCTGTTTCAACACCTACCTGTTTAGAAAGCTTTTTTTAAAATTCCTTCAGGCAAAATAAGCTTAGAGATTTTATTTTTTTTTTTTTTCATTTTACATTCATTACAGAGGGCAATCTGTTCTCATCATAATTTCCCCTTACATTTTAGGAAACCATTTTCATGTTGTCACCCTCAAACAAGTTTTCTTTTCAACTTTTGCCTTTTCAAATAAACAAACTAATTTCTTTCAAATTCTCCTAAGTTATATCTTAAATTCTTTTAATTCTTTATTCTCTTCCCCATTGTCTATAATGACATATTATCTCTACCTTCCTTAAAACATGCTCTTGAACAGTGTCACAGTTTAACACTGGCCCAGTAATTAAACAAATGGCAGATGCTCTCTATTACCCCTCGCCCTTCCTAGAAAGGGAAAAGAAAGAGCCAGAGAGGCTTATGGTCTGGAAACTAAACTGCACAGCTTTAATGAAAGAGTAAGGATGAAAAAGAAAATAATGAAATAAATATAAATATATACAAACCCAATATTGTCCCTCAATAACATTCACATCACCCCTGAGGCTGCAGGGTGGCCCTGGGAAAGTCCTGGAATGGGCTTCCTATTCGGCAGCAAATAGGAGCTAAAGGCAGGAACACACAGAGTCAGGAATGCACAGATCAGGAGCAAAGGCAGACAAACAGACAGAGTCCTTCCAGGACGCTGGCCATGGATGAAGAGAGCTTGACCCTTGTCCTCCCTCAGATTTATACCAAATATGATGCGTATGGGTTAGAATACTTCATTTGGTCAATTTTGGTCACCTGTCTGATCTGCTCCTTGTAGGAGGATGATAGGTGTGACCCCTTTGCTCTGCTTTGTTTCAGCAGCATAAGATGTTCAGCAGAACCAAGCAGTGGCCTTAGTTGGGTTTCATTCTCCAGTCATAAATATAAACACTGAGCATTACCAGTCCTAGAGGCCGACACAGACTGAAAGATGTGCAGTTAATTTCAGCAAGTGCAGTTACTTAGAAGAGACTTAACTGAAAAGTAAAATTACTGAAAGAAAATTGGTTCTGTCCTTATTCAAACCAGGACAGTTAGGGAAACATAGGTGATATCAAGAGAACTGAATATTTTCTGTGACTTTTTTTTTTGTGCAGCACTTGGGTAAATACACCATAGAAAATAGCTTACCATTTTGGAACTGCCTTACGTTATTGAATATTTGTTTTTCACTTTGCTCTGAATCTTTTCCCTATAGTGCTGCTTTTTACAGGTATCCTTCAATTTCATTTTCCGGGTTTGATTTTCTAAGTATTTTTAATCATGCATTGCATTAGGCAGTTTCTTCTTATAGGTTTAATCTATTTCTCTGCATGATAACCAGCTTTCTTGTAATCTTTTTTTCTTTAGATTTTCTTCACATGATAATTCTAGAAGCTATTTCTCTGAGTTTGTTGAAGTCATACCTTCCTTTCCTCAAAATAAAAATCACTTCTTGATCTTTCACTCAAATTATATTTCTTCTAGATTTTCAGTTAATTCCTCCTTAAAATTCAGAAATCAACCTCATTTGGCATCTCATAGAACAAGAAATTTTCCTAACCTACTACAAGACAGTCAGGAATTGTGTCTCCCATCATAATGTTTTATCCACCTGAATCTATATAATTAATGTTATAAATAATTTTTGTAAGTGTCTGGTGTTTATTGAAGGAAATGCCATAGGTAAATCTCAAAGAACTGACCGTAATGAGTGCAACTGTAGATAGAGAAAAAGTAAATTGTTCAGCTATAAGTGCCACGTAAGAGAGACTCACAAATCCCATTCATTTAAAAACACCAGAGTGGAGGAAATTTAGAAGCCGAGAATTATGTTCTGAAGTTAGAGAAGCAAAACTGGACACAAGAAAAAAGAGAAAATATTATGAAGATTAAGAGATGCTTTTCTGTAAAATTACCTGTTATGATCACAGTTCTGACATTTGTATATTACAGAATCACAGAATCACAGAATTCTAGGGTTGGAAGGGACCTTGAAGGATCATCTAGTCCACCCCCCCTGCCAGAGCAGGGTCACCTAGAGTACATCACACAGGAACGCATCCAGGCGGGTTTTGAATGTCTCCAGTGAAGGAGACTCCACAACCTCCCTGGGCAGCCTGTTCCAGTGCTCTGTCACTCGCACAGTGAAAAAGTTTTTCCTGATATTCACATGGAACCTCCTATGCTCCAGTTTGCATCCATTGCCCCTTGTCCTATCATTGGACATCACTGTAAAAAGCTTTGCTCCATCGTCCTGACACCCACCCTTTACATATTTGTAAACATGGATGAGGTCACCCCTCAGGCTCCTTTTCTCCAAGCTAAAGAGACCCAGCTTCCTCAGCCTTTCAATATTCACTGAGTCTAGAGTTTTCCAAAGATTAACTTTACTGCATTGGTATAAAAGTGTAAATTTCTGGGAAGAAACTGCAGAATTTGTCCACTTAGACTAAGTAATGTAACTAAACTAGCACAACTGAATATATTTTTTTCAAAATAATTAGCTATCACTAAGTGACTCTAAAATGTGATAGAAGTCTTAGTTTCTAAATGCTGTTTAGGTCAACTGGTAGAAGCGTGTTGAGCATTAGTTGAGCATTAGTCCCTCAGTAGATGAATTTGCTTCAAATGGCATAGAACATCTTTGAATGAAAAGATTTGCTGATGCACTGGTGGAAAAACCGGACAGAAATATGTAGGAGACATTATACTGAAGCTCGAAAGGAGAAGTTAAAGAATGGGAATCTCTGTAGTAGGCAAGAGAATAAGGGAACAGCTGAAACAAGCAGATGGTATCACACGATTTATGCATGCAGCAGCATAAAGAGATGGCAGGCTGAGAAGGAAATTAAAATTTCAAAGTTACACTCCATTCAGATAACAAGATATGTGTGTTCATATATTCAAGAAGCATAACAGGGGAAAGGGATATAAAATGGAAAATGAGAAAGCGTAAGTGTAGGTGTACTGTAAACATCACTTAAGCAAGTAGAAACTGTGTGCAACTTAAATATAAAGTATTAGAGATTGCTGCAGAAATTATAAGGAAGGGTTGGTTTGTAGGACAGAACATCAGTACCTGAGATGGGGAGCACTGTGAGAAATCTTATCAAGAGTAAGAATTATTATATGTAATTAAAAAGGCCTTTTTTGTACAGCATTTTGCAAAAAATATGTCAGTTTTGACAAAAATACCCAAGAAAAAAATTCTTCTTTCAAGCAAGGGGATGAGTATTCTGGTGAGAAACAAAGAGAAAACACTCCAATCTCTTCTTAGAAAGTGACTTGGATTCAAAATCCCAATTATATCAAAGAAAAGACTAAAACCAGCTCTGTCATGTCTCTAGGAAATCAGTCACATTCTTCAATCTTTTTCACTGTACAGGATAGAATTTAATCTATAGAATTGAATGTTATACAGAATAGACTGTCTATAATAGAAGAATGAGAAACTGGCTTTGCAGTCTTGTACTTGTGTGGTTATGGAAAATTACATTAAAGAGTGAGCTTTTAATTATATTCTCTGGAGATTTTCACAAATATTTTGATAGGTTTTATTCCTAAAAAATAGAAAAAAACCTCCAAAATAAAATAAAAAATAAAATCTGTTATTTTTCAGAAACTAATCAGCCGCCCTATGCAGTCTTAGCCTACTATGTGTCTCCATTCCTCTGTTTCTGTATTCAGCTTCTATTTGAATTCGGTATTTTTTGTTGAAATCAAATTCATGTTAGCCTTGTATCAAATTCAGAATGATACATTTAGTGTTTGCTGAGGCTTAGAGGGGAATTCTGTTCTTCATGATCTCATTAGTCATATGCAAAAGACAACAGTTGGTCCATACTGACCAAAGAACCTGGAGTGCAAGCTGCAAATGTATTTTTTAATAATTCTGATTTTATTTAAATAGATCTTTTTAACAAGAAAGAATTTGGTTTATTTGCAAATAATTTTATGAAGCCAGCTCTTTGTAGGTGACAAATTGTATAATGTAGACTGGCCAAATTGTATTCTCGATCCTACATGTAGACATGTTTTCTCTTGCAAATTTAGTCTGTAGACATTATTTTATCTGAAAACAAAAGCAAAGGCAAAACCAAAACCCTCTAAGGCAATATCTTGTCTATGATAAATTTTTCTATAAGAAGCATATTTATAAATAAGGCTGAAGACCTTTTTTTGTTTGTTTGTTTGATTACAAAGACAGACTTTGTGAGAGGTGATTATTTTGTCAGTAATTACTAATGATAGGACAAGGGGCAATGGTTGTAAACTGGAGCATAGGAGGTTCCATGTGAATATCAGGAAAAACTTTTTCACTGTGAGAGTGACAGAGCACTGGAACAGGCTGCCCAGGGAGGTTGTGGAGTCTCCTTCACTGGAGATATTCAAACCCCGCCTGGATGCGTTCCTGTGTGATGTACTCTAGGTGACCCTGCTCTGGCAGGGGGGGTGGACTAGATGATCTTTCGAGGTCCCTTCCATCCCCTTAGATTCTGTGATTCTGTGATTCTGTGAAAACTCACTCAGCTCACATCATAGGCTGAAAAGTAACGTATATCTTGTCATCTAAAGTGTAATTTAACTACAATACATTGTCTCAGCCCTTCTCTTTCAGCTATTGTGAATGCAAAATTTACATCTAAATTTACTAAGAACACTATGTTACAAACTGTTGAACACACCAGGCTGTGGATTACATGTAAAATTAGTTTTGTTTTTTGGGGTTTTTTTTGTTTTTTGTTTGTTTTTTGGGTTTTTTTTTTAAATTTAATATATGTAATTTATTACCACAGAAATGAAAATGCATATCATTCAGTATAGGAGTGAACTGTGTCATTATTAATTTTATTATATTTAGACCATCCATAGGATAGATAGTATCCAAAAGTCTGTATATATGCAATGTTTCTCATAGACAATCCTGAGATTTCAGGTGCAGTTTGGCAAGTACCATGAGCGAGCAATGCAGAGTGATTGCATTAATTGCTAACTGTGAAGGACATTCTCTATTACATGATTGTGCATAAGACCCAGTCTTTCAGCCATGCTAAGGCATTTGCCAGTTGCTGACAGCAGGCATCGTCAGTGCCTGCTTGTGTCAGTTATGGAATGTCTTAACCTGCAAGCAGAGGCAAGGTCAGGTTGCCCTGAGCATGGTCCTACATGGCAGTGCTGAGTTTTCATTGTTATACAATCGCTATTAACTTTTTTCCCCCTAAAAAGGAAAGAGAACCAAATTTGCAGCATTTTAATCCCTATATCTCCCCTTTCTATGGTGATCTGAAAATACCATTCTGTTCCCAGGTCAATCTCCAAGAAACAGCATGTGAACAAGGGTAGAAGTCCCCTCACCTGTTTGTTTAGCTGGCATACCATTTTTCAAGCTTAGTAAACCATTTTCATTTGAAATTTTCATGTTCCTGTGAAAATCAGGCCATTGTAAAGTTAGATATGAACTTTGTAACTGATAACTCTACAGAGGAAGATTTCCTGTGAATGAGTTCTGCTGGAAACAGGAATTTCCAACAGCCCTTCCCTTCCCCCCCACCCTTTTCCCTCTTCTAATGCAACTGTTTGGCATTCACAACTGTTTAGTTTCAGCCAGTGTTTTCCATGTTGTACAAGAACTGGAGTAATGGGAGTAAAAAAGTGAAGGGAGTAACTGTACAAAGTTAATACACTATTTTCAAACAAAGACTATTTGTATGAAAAAAAAAGGTAGACTGCCCGATTAAAATTAGTGTTCAAAATATTCAGTAGAATAGTAAATATTCCTTTAAACCCTTAGCTATTTGTAATATTTCTTCCTTGGGACCCATAAGAGACAAAAAAAAAATAAATGTCACAATATGAGCAGTAAATATCTCTCTAATTAATCTGGTCCTTTCCAGCTGCTCAGTTGCCTCCAAATGTTGTTTTGACTGTCAAAGAAATGCCTAAAATGCCTTTAATCCAGAGTACAGAGGGAATTGCTATGTCAACTCCTTTGTCTGGTTCCTGATATGGGCCACCAAATTTACAAGGAACTCTCAGAAAAAAAATTACTTTTTCTTCAGGGAATACTAAATGCTGAATGTCAGGGAGAAGTAGATTAGGGAAAAGGAGGAATTTAATTGTTTTTCATTTCAACAACGAGACTGTTATTAATATAACCAAGGAAGGAAACAGATCAACTGAATAAACTTTGACTGGGTAGTCAAAGTAAAACATTTAACAGCTGAATTGTTAAAAAAGGTTGTAGTGTGATTTCTTCACTGAAGACTGGGAGTCAGGATGAGTGGCCAGAAGTTCCTCTGATCCAAACTGAGTTCTTATGTTTATTTCCAAGGTGATATGGGGTGCACCAGTCAGAAGGCACTTGGTGGAAATCACAGGAGAAGCAATCAGTGTGTTCACATACTTTGAGCCAGAGCTTCAGCCACAAATCTGCATCATATGAAACTACTTGAGGACTATTTTGGGTTTTTCTAGATAAAATGCATCTCTTGCCTCTCAGCAGGATGAGCTAAGCATACAGCAACTGCACTACACTCTATCAGAGACATCATATTAATCTAAATGTGCTAAGGCACCATTTATTACATGGGGCCAAGACAAGAGCTTGGACACTGTCCTGCAATCATTTATAGGTTTAACTGTTAGTTAAACCTGAGTGGTTTTCAACCTCTGTCAACTGGAGCACTCCCAGACAAGATGCTGTGTCTGCTCCCAGGGTAGCAAGGAAGGGGGAAGAGGGAAGGAGCAGTAATTTAGCTTCTATGTGTTGTATGTGGGCTCTGGTGCCACAGTTGCTCTTGAGGCTGGGGAATGGACCAAGGCTCAATTTTTGGTAGGGTTGACACAGCCAAATTGACCCTCAAACTTAAGTTAACACACATCATTATGAAGTCCTATACAGATTTTTGAAAGCATAGGTTTTTTCTTTCTTAGCACTGTTCTTGAGACCAGTGTTGTAAAAAGCTAATAAAACAGAGCTGATGTATACCCACACCTAGAAAATGGTGAGATTAAAAGCTTCACCTTATTTGTGGAGACAGTGTAATACCGAGGACATAGCTTCCTCATCATTATGTAGTATTCCTAAATTAAGTTATTGTGAGCATGCAGAATTGATAGTTCTGGCTCATCAAAGTTTAAGTCTAAACTAGGTAAAGACTTAAAGGATCATATAATCAGTGGTCCATCTATCTAACTATAATCAATTTAGAAGAGGTAGGTTAGTAGGTATCAGCAAGGTACTTATACCTTCCTATTTTTAGCTGTACCGCTGAGAAGGAAGCGGCACCACGTGATAGGTTTTGAGTGAGTGAGGAATGAGTTGCTGTAGTTCCACGAGGTGGCACTAAGAAGATGTGGAACAGTGTAACTGAATGAGTATTTTTCTTAGGTTTGTGAGTGTTCATTCTGAATTTTTTCAATACATTGTGTGTTCTCAACCTCTGCACTAGAAAATATCCCCATTTTCATGCAGATATGTTTTCTTTGTGAGGAAACAAAGCTAGCTGGACAAAACCACTTTTTCCATTTTTTTAAATACTTTGCAATTCTCAAAACACATTTCAGAGATTCATGGCATGTACTTTAAAGACTTCTTCAGTGAACATTCAGCATTCATTGTATGCATATGTTATGAAGACTTCAGATATAGTTCTCAGTTGTTAGTTCCTTTTGTAGAGTAATTGCATGTAACTACACCACACATCAGTGTTCTTTGATCTACCTTCCCAATATATTAAGACTGTTCAATGGTTTTGGGCCCATATTATCTGCATAAAATCGTATCCAAAGCAAGCGAGATTCTCCAATAGTCTCCTAATAGGTAACAAACAATTTTTATTTTTATTTTCAGATAGGATTAACATTAGATTGTAATGTGAGTTAATTTTTAGTTTCATTATTTCTTTTCTTTATTAGTCTATAATTACAAAGACTATAATTATACTATGAATTCATAAGGTAGCATTGCAGCTTGAAGTTTGGGATTGAATTGTAGTGAATGAACGACATTAATGATAGAGAAGATTGCAAATATATATGGAAAGTCTGGGGGAAATAATTCACTGTGGATAAATGTCTAGAAAAGCAGTTGCAAGAACCTTCTCTACTAGTATTCAAACACATGCCTTGATTAAAGCATTTTTTGGTTGGTGTCAAGGGGATTACTTGCATGGCTAAATGCTGAACCAGAGCGCAGAGGGTCAATTATGGACAGACTCGAGTAGGTGTTTTATCAAATGCTTTCATACTTTCTTCATGTCTATAAATTTGAAGATGTCCTGCAATTGTATTTGCATCTAAATATTTGAGAAAAATATTTATAGATCTATATTTGATATCTATATCTATAACAACAGTTCTTATTGTTTCCCACATGGGCTTTTCTCCCCAGTTTCCTCAAATTACATATATTTTCATAGAGTACCCAAAGCAAGAGGCAAATCCTAAGGTAGACATAAGTCTCAAAAATACAACTTGATACATTTCTGTTGTATCATGCCATTCCTGGTATTTCCTAGCTTGACAGAAAACTGTGAATTCTGCATTTTGAGTTCTAGATCTTTAAAACTTCACAACCTTAGCACCTGGCTAGGTTTCATACCCTGCTGCTCAGGTCATCTCTGTGTTTTTCCCAGTTGTTGTTAAGGGCAAAATCTGTAGGCAGTCTGAGAAACATGTACAAAAGCCTAATTCTCTAAACTCTGAACTTTCTTGAGCCCAGTATTCAGAGCAGTGGAAGTTATGAATTTGCTCAAACTGAGAAACATGAACTCAGACCTCTTTTTGTCTGAGTACTGAACTCTCATTTAAAAGATTAGAGGCACCACTGTCACAGTGACTTTAAAAAGAGTGAGCCCTGCTTGGTTCATCACAGGAAAGCCAGCTTTACTCTTATGTGTGAATCATACAGTTATATTCATACTAATAAATGATCCAAGTCCAGGGTGCAGGCTGGAGAAATATCCACAATTATCCATACTGTTTAATTGTTAACAGACCCAATGGTATGGTTCTTGGCCTGTGGCAGACAACTCTTTTGAACAATGTCTGGGTTCAGTTCACAGGGTAGCATGATCCAGGGCCTGTTCCCAAAAGACATTGTAATGAGATCACCCAATACAGAGGGTGGGACAGGGAGGGAGGAAGCAACATAATTTAGCCATAGAGATGTGAGCCATGCTGTGCCACTTGCCCTCATGGCCTGAGACAGAAAATTGATTATATGTCCCATTTTATTTACTGCATAAACATAGCCTAAGGGACTCTAAAACTTCCCTCTAGCACGTCATAGTGAGACTTACCCCTGCTGTTAAACACAGAAATTTTATTTCTCTTCTCCTTGTGCTTCCTAGGAAAATAAAGCTGCTTTACTTTTATAGATATAACCCAAATGGTTCAGGATTGCATCCCTTGAAGTCCTGAGTTGAGCAGTTCAGCATGGCAAATTATGGACCAGAATTTAGGTGAAACTGTACTTGATTTTTCCTATTGTCTAGTACTAGGTGGTTTCCTAAGTAATAAATAGGATTTTCAGATTGTCCTCTGAAGTTCTGTTCTCAGCTCGAACTGATCATAAATGCCTTCTGGTCTCAGTTCATAGCAGAATTCAAAATCGTCTTCAGATTTCTGCCCACAGATGTAAAGACAGTAAGAAAAAAATGCATTCACAATTTAACTGTGGCAGCTTGAAAACCACATAACATTTCCCTGGCCTACAACAGAATAGTCAAAAATGATTAAGTGGTTTAAAAGCTACACTTACAATGGATTTAGAAGACAGAGTGTGTAATGGAATATAGAAAAGTAGTTTTATAATTTTATTCAGAAAAATAGCCTTGGTATATTGTCCTCTTATTTCCAAAAGTATAGCTATTAAATATAAACTGCAGAAATTTTTTTCATCATATTTGATAATCTATAAACACATTAGTGGAAAAAACTATTTCCTGGATCATGCTGGAATTACTGAATTATTTATTCCTCTTTATCACAGCTTCTCTTGGTCTATAATAAAAGAGATTATCTGTAAATCTTTACCTGCAGTTATAAGGGTCAGCTTAAAATATTCTGAAAACTGTTATAATGAAAACTGAACTTGCATGATTTGATGAGATCAATTTTTGATTCAGCCAGTTTGTTTATCTAGTGGTAGAAAAAGATGCATTCTTGCTATTTTTGCATGATAGACACAAAATGTTGGTTTTCATCTTGGCTACATCTAGTCAAGTAATTTAAGCATGTAGCTCTCTTAATATCTGATAAGGAGAGATATATATCCCCAAAGGTCATTTAATCTCCTCCTCAACAGAGTAATGAAGAGATGTACATAAGTAGTTATTGGGAGCAGCAGAACCAAATTCAAGAAGTATTTAATTTTCAAAAAATATGCATGTTCTTCCACTCTCAACTGCTTGCAGAGGGGTTGCAGTTTCTCAGACTCTTGTAGGCCTGCACATATTCCCCCTACATATATACAGGGTTCTGAACAGCAAGGGTGATTTTTGTGCTTAGTTACTGCTTGAATTAACTTCACTCAGGCTGTTAATTTTCTGTAATACTCATAACATGATACACCCAAAGGAGGAGTCTAATTTAATCTTGCTTGATTTTATCCTAAAAGCAAATGAAGAAATAAGTACAAAGCAACTGAGATCTGTACAAAAGCAGCCTTTTCATAGGAACTCTTCATTTCTGTCTTCATCACAACTCTCTTGAGTGCCATTATCCCCTAATATCTGTAGCAGTCAGAATCCTTCTATTCACCTTGATTTTCATGAGCTTTTTCTGCTAGGGAGAAATGCAAAATAAAAAGCAAATTAAATGTATAATTATACAATATATTTTCTTCAATACAGTGCTTCTTCCTCTATTTTATGCAGCTTTCTTTTCTATGACTTTCTCTGATTCAGAGCTGGATTTTTGCTTGTTTTTCTTTCATGTCCTTCACAGGATCCTAGGATAAGTCAGGTTGCAAGGGACCTCTGGAGGTCTCTAGTGCAATGTCAGGAATAAGATCAAGCCAGATTGCTTAGGGCTTTTTCTAGTCTGATCTTTAAAACCCCAAAGGAGACAGACTTCACAGCCTCTCTGGGCAGCCTGTGCCGCTCACAGTCTGACCATCCTTGCATTAATCCTACACTTGTTTTGCTTGTTAATAAGTATATTACTCTACTACATACTGTAAATCAGTAAACACAAAGAATAAAAGATTTTGTGTTTTCTCCCCAAGATTAGTTTCAGAGTGCAAAATATAGAGGGAATTAGCTACCTGTTACCAGCACATGTTATAGTCCTGACAAAAGTAACACTGCTCTGGACTTGAATTCTTAATGGTAGATATTAGGACTCTTACATTTCAGAACAGTTTCAAGATTGTGTCTGACTGGGCTGGCCAAGCAGGCTGGTGCCCATCTCTAGTTCTCCTCTATTCTAGAGGCACGAGTTTTCTAGAAGTACTTTATTTTGAATAATCCCATTGAAAATCAGAAAGTGTGACAGCTCCTATTTGTTTTTCTGACTGTTCCATTGTTTTTTATTGATTTGAAAGTGATCTCTTCTTTATAAATGGCTCTCCCCTGGATGGAAGGAAGGTTGCACTTTCCCTCCAAAACGGTTTAGGGGACTGAAGTGGAGAGCAAGAGACATAGCAAAAGGAACCTGTAGCGTATGCAGAACAGAAGAGACTGCAGAGAAACACAGGGAAGAAATAACTAGGTAGTGATGGAAAACAACTTCTTGGGATCAAAGAGTACTTGGCAGTTTGCTTCAACTCAGAAAACCACTTAGTTGGTTGAAACCAAACTTGAAAGGAAGGACAGGCAAAGGGAGAGAGGGAGAGGTGCTCATATCCATTGTGTCTGATCTAGTTGCTCGAAGTCTTCTCAGTTGCAAATTCCCTATTAAAAGTAATTAAATCTACCTGTTTTAGTTTAAGAGCCTTTTGTCTTCTCTGGAGAGATGTCTATAAGGAGAAGGTATAGAAAAATGCATATCAGTCCTTTGGCTGACTTTGAGTCCTGTCACAGAAAATGTTAGCTCAGAACATGTTTTTTTGCTAAAATTGACTTGTTTAATTTGACTTGCTGACTCATTTTTCCAGCTGGTCTGTCAATTCTACTCAATTCCAGATGAGGCAATAGGAAAAAGAAAACTCTTTTGAATGTTCCACCCTCTTGCCAAACCAAGTAACAATTAAAAACTCCAATTTTCATTGCAGTTCTTTATCTCTGTTAATTATCCAAGGAACAGTAAATCAGATATATTGTCCTCTGCTTGTTGTCAATAATTTAAATGCTAAATTCTTTATAGATTAGTTGCAGATTTAACATGCTGATTCTTTTCCCTAAATTACATATAATTTCGCAACTTGAATCCAATGCAGTGTTTCATTTTTATATTTGAGATCAAATGCTAGACAGTCCAGTCTAATTGACTCATGTATTTTATACACACACAAGCAAACCCACATGACTCTGTCTTGACTTACTTAAGTAGTTTATTTTAATTCAAAAGAGAGATCAGGTCACTCAACTATCTAACTAGTGGCCTTTGATGTTTTTTTTTTTCCTTATTTCACCATAATTTTTGAGAAGAATGTAATCTGAATCGAGTGTTTAGTGGACACTAAACTGGTAGCAGTGGTGAGTCCATAAAACAACAGGAGTGTAATAGGCAGGAACCTTGTGAGCTGAGAGATACTGATAGATTCAGTGTGGGAAAAGTAGATGGTAATTAAATAGAAACCGAAATCTTCATTGGAAGAGTTATAGATGACATTTTGTAAAAGAGGACAAGAACAAGCAAAGGATGGCAACTATAACTTGAATTTACAATGTGCTACAGTATTAAAAAAAATAAATGAGATGCAGGCGTATCAGGTAAAGTCATGTTCACACTATCAATACTTATATTTTCAAGGTAATAGAAGGCATTTTAAATCTGTTTCTATCCATATGAACTATGAGAACAAAATTTTACCATCACACTTGTACAGTCATCCCCATACCTGTCTGGGTAACTAGAACTGTAATTGGCTTGACTCATTACTGAGAAATGACCCTGTATGGGATAGTACTATCTGTTTTATTGAAAAACTTCAAATTTTGTCTGTATATAAAAAAAATCCTAGCACCTGAATCAGCATTCAGTACAACAGAGTAGTCACTTCAATTCTGCTTTTAACTGCAGAAACAAAGGGCTTGTACGGATAAAGCAAATCAAAACATATTGTTAATTAAAAATGACATCTAGCACAAACCTTTGTTTGCCCTTCTTGCATATAGGGGTCAACACTAATAAAGTTTCATCAATTACTACCTGCTGACTGATGATTTGGAGCTATTCCTATGGCTCTTGGTTAATACATAAGCTCTGAATATGTCACACAATTTTTGTTCCTTATTTGACAAATGAAGGTTTCTATAGTAATTGCACATGTTAAATAATGTGATAATCACTTAAAAACTTAGCAACAATCAGTAGTTTAAAAAGAATCTCTTCAACCTTATATTGTGAATATTATTTAAAAAAACACATTACCTTATTACTCAATTATAGCCTGCATGTATATTAATTGTATTATGGTTTCATTTTAAACATAGTCATCAAGTACCATAGAAAGGGATTCATATTCTGATTTCATGTTGTGATCTGCTTTTTGTAAAGTGAAGTGGTAAAGTCAAAAGTCCATAAAGAAAGGAGATGCCTGGAAAGGAAAGGCAATCTGGTCCTTGGATATTCCTTCATGGGGATGTGGTAACAGTGGACAACTTATTAAAACTGTTGGGAAAATATTTTCCCCACATTTCACAGAAATGTTCAGGTTTGGAGAAAAGTATTCAGCCTGAAGCTGAAATATAATATTTGTAGAGTTTTTCTGTATGTCTTGAGGGATTTTTAATTTGTATACAGCAATACTGGGTTTTGGGGGTTAATTTTTCTCATACAAATCACACAGTTTGCATGGAAATAAAATTTAACTGAAATTCCTGTTTTCGGTCTAAAAATTAGATAGAATTTGAAGAATTCCTACTGAAGCCAGAACTCCCCTCAGTTGCTGAGATAGATTAGAGTTGCATGGGCTAAACTGAATAGAATTATGCTTGTAAGTCAAGTAGCTTTAATGAATATCAACAGCTTAACATGAAATATCAGAAGCTTAACCCTTCCATGGAACTCTGTTGAACTACTGTAGTGGTTTTACATGAAAAAGACCAAAAGTTTAAACAAAATAAGAATTTTTTTTCTGTAATACCTAAATATTTCATATCTTTTTTCCTGAAATTATTTTATAACCTAAAAAATCTTGTTTTACATTGCTTTGAATTCTGTTGTCATGCATATGTTCTTTTTAATTCATTGATATCTAATATTGCTAGGAGATTGTCAACTAATTTAACAAAACCTCAGGAGTTATAATTACCACCATTTTCTATTCAAATGTATGAAAATTTCAAGTGTCATTAACTTGAGAGTCACAGCTAATTAATGCCATTGTTATATGCATTGATTTTAAACTTGCATAGGTACGTGTGTTCACATTTTCTGTTGGTCAACATAATTATGACAAAGGACCCATACAGTGGATGGCCTGTGAAAACAAAGGTACTGTGTTTTTCTTTGAGATTATTCTTTGTTAGAGCTTTGTATGGGCAATATCTTTATTATGCTCTAAAAATCAAAGATTTTTTTCAGCCTGGTTTCTTAGCTTTATTTTTAATACAAGTTCCAAAAAGATACTTGATGAAATAATGTGTATATACATATATCTATAAAGAATAAGCTTGCCTGTTTATTTCTGATTACTTTATTAAAAACTTTATATTGTAAGAAAAATATCACAGTATTTTTATAATAATAAGATATTATGATTCAGTGTTGAGAAATCTTGTTGTAACAACCATCCATGAAAAGACAGAACTGATGACAGATAAGAAATTAAGCAAAGCTGTTTTATATTAAGAGGTCTGGACAAAGGGATTTTTTGTTTGTTTGGTTGGGTGGATTTCTTTCTTTCTCCAAAACTTACAAGGGACCAGATGACTTGCATTATTTTTCCCTATTTTGATAAAAATATCAAAATTATTCTTGCTGTGATTTCTTAGCTTCTAAGAGCATCTTGTATTTTTTATTTTTATCCTGATTTCTTATGTACAAAAAAAGTAAAAAAGGTGAAAGCAAGGAAGTAAAATGCTTCCTTCTAAAATTTCTGCATGAAAAATGTGGTCAGAAATATTTACAAAGAGTGTGAGAAAGAGGTAAAGACAGATAAACAGAAAATAGAGAAATTATCAAACAATATTGTTTAGTATTTTAAACAGAGCCATTTTCAGGCCTGACTGAATATGTAGTTTGCAAATTAGTGAGAAGCAAGTGGTTGGAGGTGAGATAGATTACAAAGGGTCTTGAAAATTAAGACTACTAATAAAGGAGGATAAGATATGATTCTCAGGCATGAGAATAGCATAAAAAAAAGATAAGAGCGAGAGATACAGAAAAATATAATTATATAGAAGAATCCATAGCCTACATGAATATCCTACATATCATAACCTCATGAATCCCTCCGTATGCTGTCGTTATGCAGAAGATACTACAACTTCATGAAGAGCAGATTATATTGTAAGATAATTACAGAAAATCAATGTTTGCTTTTTGAACAAGGATTTTTTAACTAATGTATTTCTACCTCAAAATACTGTGTGCATATGAACTTCATTGTTTTAAAACAAATGAGGACCAGCTGGCTTAAAGCATAACCACCTACGTCACCTTATTGAGGCAAAATGATCATAATCTTCTGTCCCAAACTGATGTGATTATTTGTTTACACATCCAAAGAAGCAAAGTTTTATTTAATTTTTCCTTAATTAAAATCTTTATTTTATTATCAAGTCACACATTGCTTAAGGCGATGTAAATGACTAACCTCAGCGCTCTTACCTCTCCAGTCCTCCTCCCTTCCTTCTAATTTGACTTACAAATTACTTGGTCTGAAACTGGATCTCAGTGCCTGTCTTCAGTCTTATTGGTGCATATGGGCAATATTTTTCATTGAAACAAACAAGTGATAGAATCAATGCTGAGTAAAACATTTCTGATCTTTAGTTAGAAAAAATACCCTTTAGATTTTTTCAACCTCTCTAGAGAGTGTCTTATATTTTCATACTATGAACTTCACTGTTGTGGCACTATCTGTGCATTGTAACTATACGTGCTTAGCATATAATTATATTGCTGTCACAGCATATTAAATTGACCATTAAATATACTTGCACATCAGAGTAACTGGGAATTCAAGAGTAAAAATTCAATACATTATCTCAACTTTAAATACAACAGACAAAAGAAGCACATTATATACTCTCACTGCTTAAGAGTAACTAGCTCGGCCTATATGGCATGGTGACCCATCATATGTGGCCATGTGTTGTGGTGGCATCTACTAAAAATGTATTCCATTCATATGTGATAATTCTATAAAAAATAAATTAAAGATTACAAGCTAAATACAATTCCTCAAGATTAGGAATCTAGCAGTATATGATAGTAAAATGGCATTATTTCTGTTCCAAATTTTAGGTTATTATTATGAAATTCCATCCATTGGAGCCATAAGAATAAACACCCAGGTAAGTGTGTTGGCCAAATCCAGATGCAGTTATAACACAAAGAAGTGGAGTAATTCCTTTTCTTAAATACGTTGCATTTCACCTCTGTTTGACTCAATTAAAGTTTAAGATAGCATACATAAGAACAGAGAAAAAAATACAGCTTTCTTTTGCATGAGGAATTATTCTGTTAAAGTATTCTATTTTTTTGTTTTGTTTTGTTTTAGTAGTTACAGTGAATCAATTTACAATGTGATCCCTGATTCCCTGGCCAGCTGCTCACAGCAGATTACATGCATACTAGTCATGCTAGCATCCTCTAAAGCAAGCTGACCATGTGCACACAACGCAGCATTTGAAGTGACCTGTATTCTGCAGACCTTCTCTGCACAAGGACTATATTTTGGGCTTGGTTTCCCTCCTGGCCTTACATGGTTCCTCTTTATCCTGAGACATGGCAACAATGCTTTTATAAAGTTCTATAAAACCAGTATTTTTTTATCACGTGTTTAGATGTTCATAGTCTACATCCTGTCATACTTACAGCATGATCTTAAGGATTTGTATTATGTGGAGAAGGCAGTGGATGTGTGTGAGGCCATAGGCCTGCTAGAGTACCTGAACTCAGCTGGGCAGAAACAGCACCATTACAGTCCTGTTTATTGGAGACATTTGTGTATTGACTCAACCAGTCTGGGAGAGACATGGCTTTTCTCCTTCAAAAAGGGTACAGGACCATTTTAGCAGATATGCGTGTAGATAATTAAGGGCACGGGACCCTGCAATTATATGATGTGATCCAAACTGACAGTGTAGATGAACAGATATTATTTTTGGTTGTCTGAAAGCCCACGTATTCAAATATCCAGAAAAGCAGAGAAATATCATAGCAGTTCTTTGTCCTTCCAAGGCCAGGCACGACATTTTTTGGCAGAAAATGAGTCCTTTTTTTTGGCTTAGATAAGAGTCCTTTGAGTCTGTTAAACTCTTCCAGATAGTGTCTGGCAAGAAATATCCCTAATATGATCAAACAAATAGAAAAAGAAGAAGAATTGTTGAAGAATGAAACAAGTTTGATGGCATCCACTCTGAAACCAGAACAGAAGTTTGACATCTCATAAGATCACCATCTTTAGCTGTACGCCTAAACCGAAGGACAGAAGGGCCTATGAGGTTTTAAAACTCTGGATTTTTTGTTTCACTAAAAGTTGTGTAAGTTGTTGCTGTGGGAGCTTAACATACCCAGCTGTTACACCATTCACCCTCCATTGCCCACTCTCTCTTCTGGGTTGAAGGTTCTGTGATTTGCTTGTAGTTTCATTATGTCATTAGCAAATAATTTTGAAACAAAAATAGTTGTCATTCTAACTTGGTGGAAACTAAGCAGTGGCTAAAAATGTATAAGGTCCATATGACAGTCTGAAATACAGGAATTGCCTTGTCAGTCAATACTGCAAGCTGAAAACTGAATGGCTGGATAGTGTCATTTTTTAAAAGTAATTAAATGCCGCTCTTGTATTAGTGGTGAATTTTGACTTCTCTTTCTTTCTTGTGTTTTTTTTTTCCTGAGCTTTTAATTGTTTTAATTTAATTATTGTTTATTTTTATGCTGTTTCTGGACTTCAATGTAGTACCTGCCTTCTGATGAGTTTATTACACTTTTTGTCAGGAATATCTGGATGTTTTGGGAAGACCAATGGTTTTAGCTGGAGAGAAAGCCAAACAGGTCCAATGGACAAATGTCTATCTGGATGCTCTGGTATGATCTGTATTTATCTCTAGTAAAGTAAGAATCTTAGCAAATCAGTAACTATAGGGGTCCATTTTCCACAGTCCTGAAGACTCAATTTCCTAGAGTTCCAGACATAATGTTCTTGCATTTCCAGCATCTGTACACTTCAATAGAGCAATTTCCTCAACAGCTATTTCTAACTTACTGGCCATTACTTGTACCTAATATCCTCCTAAGTGTCCTGAACTGTAACAGAGTAAAGCAATTTATCCTACACACAGGTCTTTAAGTGTAGGTCATTACTGTCCTCAAATTAACTGAAGAAAAAAGAAGCAAATAGTTTTCCAGTGTTGTACCTGTGCTGAAGTAGAGGTCATCTATTATGTTACTGGTGAGGAGTTCTTACTTTTTTCTTTTTTCCTTTTTTTTTTCCCCAAAAGTATTTCAGGCAGAATGAAACCTCTCAGTATTACTGGGTATTTGTACAGATTTTGAACTTGGATCTTTAAACTATCATGGTTGTTGTAATTACTTGCTTGCTCAAGGTAATGATTTCTTTAATTGGACAGTGTATATAATGGGGAAATAAACAAAAAGATACATTAAATGCTTTCCTTACTGCAGAATTTATCACTTCGGTCTTGTAAAACAAACATATTCAGGAAACTATGAAATGCAAAGTATTATTAGCAGCAATCCAATCTGTAACTCTAGATAACCTTCTTCTGAGTAACTCTATCTAAGCAAAAATTACTGCAAAATGGTCAGCTGGAATCATGTATTTATCCAAGTTCACGTGGTCATCTAATGTCATGTCAAAATCCACTTCCTCCCATCAGTCAGCATTACTGTAAATTTTTTATCAACTCATCATAGAACTGAGTGTGACACAGAGGAACCAGTTTTTCTTCAGAATTTCAATGGCCAGAAGTTCATTAACCATGTTTTCTTGGTTACTGTTGAGGTACTTACTGGAAACATAAAGGATGTTGTGATGAAAGTTCATACGTTCTGTACATATCCTTTTATAAAGCCAAAGACAAATTTCTAACTGGGGATAGAAAGAGATCTGTTTAACAGAGTAAAATGACTGATACCTTCAGAATTCTATTGGGTTGCTTTATATTTTCAGTGGGTTCATTCAGTCTTTCCTTCAAGCTATTCTGCATTCATGTATTATGTATGTGTGTTCATGTACATATAATTATACATAAATTTGTATGTGTGCATACATACATATTTATAAAAAGGAGGACATGTTCTTTTTGCTAATATATTTATTAAATGAAGACCAACCCAAGCTAAACTGTTGAGGTAAAGGCTGAAATTTGTGGACTTTCTCATCACAGATGAGAGCATGAAGGCACAGGTGTATCTAATCCACTCTGGAACCTTTTCCTGATTCTTGGATTCTTAGCAGGGATTGGAACTAACTTTTCAACTATTGTATTTTAAGCATGAATTTCTACTGTTCATGAAGGAAAATCAAATTTCTTGTATATTCCAAAATAAGTGCAAATTCCTTGCCTCAGTACCAGAAGACACTATGGGATTTTGCATAACTGATAATGAACATCATTATTGAAAGTCATTGAAAAGTAGTGATGATACAAAAAGTGTATTCTTACGTTGAGTTTGCCTGTATGTATTTGTTGCCTACCTATTTACTATCTTCAAATTTGGTTTGGCTTTCTCCTTTTTGTTTTTTGTTTTTTATTTTTTGCTCCATCTTATCTGGAGTTTTTAGTATAGTGGGAACTCTAGATGTAAACATGCTTCCAGAACATTAAGTCTCTATTAAACTATAAATATCCTAAGTTGTTGCTCACCATCGATTTTTAAAAAGCAATTTTTTAGTCACACTAACACAGACACAAAAAAATGTAGTTTCAACTTTCTATGCATAAAATCAATGAAGTAGTATTATTTTTTCTTTTTTACAAACTAAAGGTCAGGGTTCTAGCATTTTGCTACAGTAATCACTGGATTGTTCTAGTATATTATGGTTCAATATTTGCTAATTAGCTAAAAAGTCTTTTTCTCCCTTCTGTATGTGATTATTTCCTAGGAACTGGGCCTTGTGATTACAGGAACTCTGCCTGTCTTCAATCTAACAAAGGAACAAAATGGGAAAATTGTAAGCTGTTACTTGAAAAAAAACCCAAAGTTATTTGAATTGAATTTAATGCTAAACTCCTTGAAAAATGTCTATTTTCATAGATGTTTCTACAGTTTAATTGTCTTATACACCAGAAACAAAGGGGTCTTCTGTAGTTGCATGATAACCTCCTGGGAACAAGAAAATACAGATCACCTTTTTTGTAGTTCCTAGTGTCAGAGTATGACATTCCTTGATGTGACCTCTCTCTGTGACCTGATGGCAGTGGGAATGAGTTAAGTGCTCAATAGATGGGAAGTAGATGATTTCCTTGCCAGAAAGGAAACTCAGATATATTTAAAAAAATTCTGTGAAACTCTGACATCTCAGGATAAACAGCAATGATGTAGAGAATCTAAGTTAATTGGTTGTAATGGTAACAGAAAATAGCACTATATACTTAGATTAAAATCTAAGTATTAAATAAATACAATTGCCCATCCCTATTACAGTCTGATAAGGAATCAATTTATGTCCTTTTGCAAAATCAAAATTCTGCTTTTTAAAAATCAGACTGAGAATATGATTTACAGTCTGTGGTAAAATACTGTACATTTAGTGTGATACTCATGTTCACTCTGGTCAAAATATGTGGAAGTTTAGCCAATATATTCTTTGATTCGTTTTCTCAGATATTAAAAAGACTCAGAATGAATAGATACGAACTTGATCACTATTTCTTTTATTTACTTTCAAAATAGTCCTCTTAGTTTCCCTTTGAAAACAAAACAAGAAAACTAAAAAGGCTTCATAGTCTTATCTACAAGTTAATGCCTAGAATTCATTTAGTCTAGTTGCAAAGTGAGAGACTACAGATTATTAAGGGATGTCTTTCTGAGATATAAAAAATCCATGGTCTAGTACAGACAAATAAGAGGAGACCTTGAACCTGCTTGACCTATGTCTCTATCTGAATTTTAGGTTACAGACTGCAAGATGTTTCTTCCAATAGACATTCCAAATTTATTAATGTGGAGAAGGGATTCAGGTGATAGTGTGTAAATTACTGCCCCCCTTTTCTGTACTAGGAAAATTACAAGTGAAGTAAATGAAATGCCTGACTTCCTGATTTCAAGTGCTGATGATTGTTATAGTCACTGGGTTTTTTTGTTTTCTTGAGGTTTTTTTTCATTAATCATTATACCAGATCCAAAAGAGGTTAATTGTTTTGGGGTCCCACTTATCAATTGTCCAGCCTAAGTGTTCAAAAATGGCTCTATATTGGTGCCAGTAATTTAGTATGTACTTCATTGTCAATATCAATGCATCACTTTTGCTTTCACCTGTTTTGTTCTTGCATTTATTGTTTATTCATGCAGGAAAGCATCCATATTCATCTTCATAAACAGTATTCATATTAAATACTAAATTCTGAATGTATTGAATGCTATTGTGAATCACTTGGTTATTATCTAAAATATTTAGAATAGAAACATAAGTAAATAGGCAACTTTTCATGTAGTATATGTCAAACAAGAGACGAAGGCAAAATCAAAATTCACTGATTGTTGCGGTTATTCTGCATTGTAAATATTTCAAGCATATTCTAACATTTTGGAATCTTACCAGAATCAGCTGATTCTTGGAGTAATGGGGGTTGATGTCTCTTTGGAGGACATAAAAAAACTGACACCCCGATTTACGGTAAGTAGCTTGCATTGGTGGTTTCTCTTTATGTATGATTTATGTATGATTTCTTTGCATGCTCTTTCATAAGTCATGGAGCAATGACTGGATGTGGTCAAAATATCAGCAGGCTTCTTTTCATATATTCTTTTCCATTGTTGTAGATTTTCTGACAGTTTTCTCTCCAGCCATATATGTGCTTCTGTGTGAATTGTCCATCAGGATGCATCTGTAAAAGCCAACTTTTACACTGAGAGATATATTCAAAGTAATTATTTTCCTGTAGCTTAAGGCACTGCTGTTTAATTGAGTGGTTCTTATCACAGTGTAGAGTACACAGTTATTTCAACTAATAATAATACATGGCTTTTATGTAGGACAGTTCTTTATAGAAAAGTTGTTTAATATACATGTGTGTCTGTACCATACTCAGTATGATTGATTTGTATATTTAGACTTTGAGCTGGGGTATTTCTAAGAAAATAATTAGTACTGTGGAAAACAACATCTGAGGAGGCAAAGGAATGTCACGAATTTGACTAAAGGCAAATGCAAAGTCCTGCATCTAGACTGGAATAATCCAATGCCACAATACAGGCTGGGACAGAGTGCCTCAAAATTCAGGAGAGGGCCTGAATCAGGGTGATGGTGGAAGACAAGCTGAACGTAAGTTAGCAGTGTGCCCTTGCAGTAAAGAAGGCCAACTGTTCAGTGAACACCTGCATCAGGAGAACTGTGTCCAAGAGTGACCGCCTCAGAACAGGAAATACACTGAGATGCTGGACAGAGTCCAGTGCAGAGTCACTAAGTTGACCAAGGGGTTGAAGTACATGGCATATGAGGAAAAGCTGAGAGAGATGGGCTTGTTCACACTGAAGATGAAACCTAACGGTTTACCTAATGGGAGTTAGAGAGAATATGGTCATTGACATTTCTTGAAGGTTTATAAAAACAGAGGCAATCAACATAGTTTATTCAAAGACCCTTTGAAACCTAGTCCAAATTTGAAGTTGGATCTTATTTTGAAGTTAGCTCTGCTTTCAGTGAAGGGTTGTGCCAGGTGACCTTCAGTGGTCCCATCAGCGTAAATTATTCTCCAAGTTTCTCTTTTCTAAAAGAGTAAATATTAATAATTATCTTCTGTATATTAATATCTCACATATTTCATATGCCTAACACAGTGTATTTTCCTTAATGTGACCATTGCTTGAAAACCATTAATTAATCTTTCTTTAATACTTAAAACCTTATAGTGCTAAACTTCATTTTTTTCTTTCAGCTTTGTCCAAACGGATACTATTTTGCAATTGATCCTAATGGGTATGTGCTACTTCATCCAAATCTCCAACCAAAGGTATGAAAAAAACCTAATTTATTTCTCTGTAATAAGGGGACACTGTCAGAAATAACAGAAACATCTAAGATCTGCTGAAAGTGTTTACTAAGGCACATGTTTATGTTGTGATGTTTTCTCAGTTCAGAAATTGAAACTTCCACACTTGCAAAACCACAGAAATCAGGGGCAATCACAATGTATTTTTCTTTTATTTTCCTATTAGTTTATTTGCTTATTTTGTTTATTAGAGCTGAAACCCAAGCTACAGAGTTGGGGTGGATCTAGCTGAGCACTCTTTCCCAGATGCTAGATTTTTGAGTAGTTCAACTTGATAAAAGTTTCATCTTTAAGGATGAAATTTTTATTTAACTCTGGTTAGGACACAAATTTCCTCAAATGTCAGGAAAATTTAAACTCAATATTTCAGTCTGACTTTATATCCATTAACAGTAGTCCTGACCCTGTGCAGACTCCTATATTACACGTATCTTCTTAAATAAGTTGCCTGCCTGGCTGTGATGACATATTTCAATGTGAATAATTTATTTTTTTTTTAAAATCAGAACTTTAAGCTTTGTTTTAGTGAAGGTTTTCTCTATGTCAAGCAATCTTTTGTTTAGTGGAATATTTGAAAATGTTTGTATCTTAATTACATTGCAAAACACTTTCAGCAAATTTTGTATGGATTATTTACAGATTAAAAGTTAGAAATAATAATGAATCACTATAAGTATTGAAGACCAAATATATTAATGTCGTTCAGTTGTCAATATTAAGTTTCTTATTAAGATGGTTTGAGCAATATATGGCCAAGATAAATTCAAGCTGTCAATACACTGGCAAATAAGGCTGGAAAGGCACCCTACTTCTAAATTCTGTTTTATCGCGTAGTACACTGTAAAGAAACTTCTTAGGTAATGGAAGCCTGTATTTGCTACCTTTAGGCATGGAAATACTGTGGTTTTTTTGTAAATTGGATGCATATCCATCACTTCATTCCTCACAGAAATGTTCCTGTGGCAGAATAGCAGCAAGTCTTGGCTGTCCTCTTGTTTTTTTCACAAGAAAGTCCTGTCATAGCTACAAGAGGGATAGCAGACTCCTTTTTCGATACTTCACCATCTTTAACAGTCAAAGACAGAGAAAGAAATAAAGAATTCATCTACATATTTTAGTGATTAATTTAATTCTTAAACTGGGGGAAGTCAGCATTGTGAATATGTGAATTAATTTCCTGATGAAGTAATGAATATCTTTGAAATCTTTTGCCAAGTGTGTAACAAAAGAAGAAAGAAAATAAATGTTTCTGAAAAAGAGAAATAATAACTTATAATGATCTTAACTATTGATGTATTGATGTAATATCCCTTTTGATTTATTTTGAAAGGATTCTTTTAAAAACAAAAGGGGGGAAAAAAGGAAAAAAGGGTTTTATATAGTCTTCATAATTGAGATGGACTTCAGTTTCTCGACATATGCCTTGGGTTTTCATGATTTTGCTTGTTGAAGTAATCTGAGACAAATTTATGCATCATTACTGACAATATCTTTTCTCCATTAGAGATTATTAGAAACTCTGATGATGGCAAGTGGTCTATTTACCTTTTCCTTTTATACCAGTGTAACTATCTTTTTGTTAACAGAATGAATATAAAATGAAGCAATGTAGTATTCTCATTTTAGGCACAACATTGTGAGGAACTGATGGATATGGATTCTATATGTCTTATATATTATATATTATATTATACTGCAGTGTAAACTCCTAACACTGGAGAATAAAGAACCTACTCCCAACTAAATCTAGGGTGATTGAGATGGATTATTAGGAAACTAATTATCATGGTTTCTCTGTGTAGTTTTCTATTTTAAAAGGACATGGAAGTCCAGAGATACTTTGAGCATACTGCTCAAATGTTTGATTTAGAGTATAATTTAAAAAGAATATTTTAGAAGTGATATGTTTTATGTTGTATCATAATGTCTAAATGTAATATTAAGCACATGCATTATTATTGTTGTTATTGTTGTTATTAACAGTTACACAGACTAGACTTTTTCACTCCCAGTTTGTTTGGGGTGGTGCATGCTATTCAGACTGATACAAGAACTACGTTTTAAAACTAAGGTACACTACAAAGACAGATGTATTTAGAACTCATGGACTTTCTATAACATGTCATTAATTTTAGTTGAACCTCCTGGTAGCCGTTAACTTATTAACAAACCCTCTTTAACCCTTTTTGCCAGCAATTTTTCAATAGATGTAAACTAAAACATAACTCCGTCTTTACCTTTGAAGAGGTGAGGGTGTATTAAACTTCGAATAGTTCCTTCTTCCGAATGTCTTCTGCTTTCCTTCTGAAAATCTTTGACTTCAAATCAAAACTGGTTCAACACAGTATTTTACGAACTTGTCTTGCAATATGATGTCACAAAAAAGAAAAAAAAGCCCCTAGAAATTCAGAACTTGTAAAATCATTTGCACTACTGAGAAAATTTAACAAAAGGCAGGTTCAAAAGCAGATTAAAATAATAACTTTCTGATTATGTTCTTATTTGCACACAAAAACTATGTCAGAGCATAACACAGGAAAGTTTTTTTTTAACTTTAATATCATTTTAAACTGCTGAAAATACCATTTTTCACATGTGTATAGTTAGTTATATTACATTTTTAAATAAATGGTTAATTTTATGTTTTTCTGCCAATTTTCTTTGTGTGTCTGTGAGTATATGTGTGTATTTTTCCCATTGTCCTGGGAGAGAACAGGTGGATACTCCACCAAATAAACATAGTCACTGAAGTGAATACATTAAGCATGTGTTAAGATTAGTCTTAATTAGATAAGATTTGAAAACTGTAAATAATTCAATTTCTGAATCTGTTCTAGAGTTTGGCATCCTTTTTATAATTTTCATTATGGTTCTGACCCAAATCCATTTCATGTTACTTCTAAAATTCCAGATGCCTTCAGTAGGGTCCAGTATTTTGTCTTAAAGTTTATGATTTTGAAAGAAATGTAAGAGGACATGGTTTTAAGAGTAGATAAAACAGTAAACAAAAAATGAAACTGTTTTCATTGTATATTTTAATTTCAGCAGATTGTGTGAGAGTGAAAGCTCTGACAGAGAGCTTAGAACTCTTGAGCAGGATGAAGGTGGTTCTGTGCTTCCAGTAAATGTGTACTGGAGAGTATAGATGTTGAGGGAAGACTTCCATTCTATAAATAGGCTGCTTATTAATAGTGCAAAAATATAAATTGCTGCTTTTTTGTTACTTCAGCAAATTGGTGTGGGCATACCAAAAGTTAAATTGAGACAAAGGAGACCCAATGTACAGGTAACTTTGGATGGAGTTGAGTAGTGCTTTAGAATGCATAGACCTGGAAAGACGATTAGAAAGCTTCTGTCCTGCTTACTAGGAAAAATCTAACTAGAGAACTGTTTACTTTGACAAACAGCTTCCAAAGCATGAAGCATCCTTCCTCGTTTAAATAATAGAAAACATGTTATTGGCTGTAGTGAAGGGCGTTCCATTAAATTATGGTGCTTTACTAATAGGTGCTAATTAGAGTTGTGCTGTAAAAACTATTCTTCAGATTTTGAAATTAATTTGAAGACTGGAAGAAAAAAGAGACTACTTGTGCTAGCTTTGCTTGCATAAGCCCAAAGTCAAGAGAAGATTATTCTTAAGACTTTATTGTATGCTGTATAAAATTACAGAATTTAAATGAAGTGTTCAGCTTTTTTTTGGGAATGTCAGAGTAGGGCATATGTTTTGTCTGCTCTTTACATCAGGTTTCTCAGTTTAGCAAACCCAACTTCAGAGGATTAACTGCCATTAAGCAAAGCGGGAAAAGGAAATTAGTAACATTGATGTAATTTAATCCCTGAGCAGAAAACACTTGATGAAAACTTAAAAATTATTAAAGGAACAGATGAACTATGTAACTAGAAAAATAACAAAATTAGGTACAGCATACCATGTTAATTTCCTACACATATGGCAATATATAATGCAAAACCAGTGGCTTGCATAACATCACCAATAAAACATGGTGTAAAATCCTGAGCTAATTCAATTCAGTGATTTGACTGAGCCTTGAGTGGCTGTGTTTATACCACATCTAAAAGACCACCTCTGGGCTAGATTTTTTTGTTTATGCACTGGAGAAAGCAGCATTAGAACATAAAAAAATTCAATTTTCTGAGCCCCCCTGGCTCCTCAGTGTGCTGTGGTACTATTTGGCTGGCACTGGGTTTGCCTGGCTGTGCTAGTTGCTTGGGAAGGTGCAGTTCTGGGCTCCCATCTACTCCACATGCTCCTGGGTCTCCCTCTGGGGCCCAGGATTTTGCTGCCTTCTTACCATCATGTATTTTAAAGCCTAAGAGCCTGTGTCTTCATTAGTACTGCAGGTATGAATAGGAGCTAGGTTCTTACAACTCACGCCAAAGATGACTTCTATAGAATTTGTGAAAATACTGACCTCCCAAAAAACATGACAACGACATTTTAATTAACATGATGTTTACATTGCTGCACCAGTTCTTTCTTTCTTTGTTTCCTTCTTGATTTGTCATTGAAGTATTAGATCTTTGCCTTTATTTGTCATGCTGAAAATGGATTGCACTCCCTTTATTTGCACGCTTCATTGCTAGTGATTTACTTCTGTTTTGTTTTATTAAGTTGTGCTGGTGAATGTGGTGGTGTTGCGCTTATTCTAGTCATGTCACGTGCATGACTGGATAAAGAGAAGAGCAAACTGAAGAGTAAGTTTGTTTCTTCATGGCTTTCAATAAACCCCTCTAAATGGCAACCTTGGAAGAAAAATGATGGAGCCCAAATACTGGTAAAAACACATTCTGGGGGAAAAAAAGATATAGCGGGGAAAATAGTCTTCTTTTTAAGGTATGGGACTAGGAATTTTATATCCTAATTTCTAATGGATTTCTTTGTGCCTCAGGCACAACACATTATGTATCTCTACATGCTTAGTTTCTTCATCTACTAAAAGTCATTTATAAGTACCTTATAAAAAATGTGTGGTGATATAACATAAGTTTTAAAAAGAACAAGAACAATTAATATATGCTTGAATTTTGATGGACTGTTCAAGTTAACCATTTTGTCTTTGGGACTCCTTAACTATAGCCAGCCCAGGTTATCATTTGAAATGAATATTGACCTTGATTTGATGTGATGGCTTTTGTTTTTCTTTTTTTTACCATTTCTTTTCTTCTCTGTTCCTCTGTGTGTTGGAATGGAATGTGAACTTCATGAATGCCTCCTCTGCCATGACAATGCCTTCATGCATGCTGTTTGGGTTTGAACATGCTATTCATTATCCATTGCATGTAAGAAAATGTATTTTTTAATTTAATTTTACATTTTAGCCTTTTGCTATTTATTCAAGGGTGTGGATATGTTGGGGGGAAAAAAGCCACTCCTTTTTTAATTAACAATAATCAAATTGTTTTGAATTACTAGAAAGCATATGTTAATGCTATTGTATTAAAGTTACTAGTTTTATCTATCCTATATAAATAGGGATATAAAATATCTTCGCATTTATCAGTAGACATTTAAAAGAAATATCTGGACTCTTTGTCTGAAATCATTCCAGTACATATTCTTTCTGAGAATAAATTTATCGGATTTTCTCTTAGCAAACAATAAGTCTTACTTGCTAAGAAAAGGAACAATTCCATATGCTCAGAAACATGTATATTTGTTCCTCAAGAATATGAAGAAATAGTCTTTTATCTTCGAACATATTCTATATTATAGTCTTGAAAATAAGGACTACTGTTAAGCTCTTAATGCTCCAGACTATTATACAAAGGCATCTTTTACTATCTATTCACTACACTACTTTCTTCCAGTACAAACTGGAAATACATACACTAATTGGGATGAAACATGCTTGCATTCTTTGATAAAATATTCACATGTACATTTGTCATGTACCTTTGCCAGAGAATGTTAAGATAAAAGGAACATAATCATCATTTTGAAAGACAGGACTTTAGTCTACCCTGCAAATAAGTTAGTATAGCTGAGACACTGAAATCCTCTAAGAATGTCATTATCAGAATTTACACTAATCTTGAAATAATAGTATCAGCTAATGACAATTTTTGTATTGCTAATCCTATGAAAAACACTGCTAAGCTACTGATAAAACCAACCCTTGAGAGCCTTTCATGTATGAACTGTTTTATTATACAAAGCAAATTATTATCAATCAAAATAAATTACTAAAAATGGACTTTTTAAATCCAATATTATAAACTATCAGATTTAAAGGGTTAAATAATATATCCCTATAGTATTTTCTCTAAAGATCCTTTGTTAAATAGGTGCATTAAATAACTACTGAGTGATAAGGATTGAGGATTTTTACACCACATGTAATACACAGTCAATGGAGCTTAGCCAAAACTACTCAAAAAGTAAAAGATTTGGATTGCTAACAACTCATATGGAAGATGGCTCTGTCCAAGTAAATGCAGACTGCAACTGAGAAGGGATTAGAGACTGCAGGGTGGTCTGAGCTAGTTCAGCAGAGCTACTGTGGTTATTCCACACTCCTATGGAACCAGGATTACTGCACATGCATACCACTAAACTTCTCTGTGCCCTGTACTTGAGGATCCACTTCACGTACATTCCTTAGGTCTTGAAGCTGCTGGGTCACAGTATTTCTGTGCTACAAGTTTCCACCTCATAAATTGAGATAACAGTACTGACGTCAAGAGAAATCCATTCAAAACTGCAAAGTGCTCAGGAAAGTCCTGTAATGCTGAAAATAAAAGTGAATTTTATTTTCTTATAATAAAGAAATCTTTTATTATGGTTGCTGCTTCTTTGAATCTTGAGCCACATATCATTCCCACCTCATAACAGCAACTCTGTAGTCTCCTTTTGTCAAAACTACAAAAGAGTACAATTATCCCGTCTTACCAGTCAGCTGGAAAACTCCCCAAATTTCCCTCTCCTTTCTCAGAGTCAAGACACCTAATAAGAGATTCATAACTAATGCTTTCTCTCATGCATCTTCTCTCACTGTTGCAGTCTGTGACATATCAGCATTAAGGGAAGCAGCTGTCCAGCATGAGCCCTACACATGACAGACTGTGGATGGACACTAGCCATTAGTGTTAATTTGATTTTCACTTGTCCAATTAACCCCTCTATCCAAAGGAATAAAATAAATGAGAAAGAGCCACTAGTAATTCATCATGCTATGAGGTTAAAATAGATGGGTAAGTAAACCCAGTTAAATAGCTTGCTTAGAAATGAAGGGATTAGAATGATTTGTAACATTACAGTACTCTGTCTTTATTATTTGGTCATTCAATACCTTCTGCTTCAGAATCCTAAATCCCAGGAGCCTGTTACGCTGGATTTTCTAGATGCTGAATTGGAAAATGATATCAAAGTTGAGGTGAGATTACCTGGTTTCTTAGTACCTGTTGCTGCTTGCATTTCACTGTGTAACAACTGAAAAGCAATAAATGTTCCAGATTTTGAATGGGAACTTATTTCACTATTAATTTCAGTTTTAAATTTGTCAAGATGATGATTTTATAGACAGATTAAGTTATAATGAAACAAATTGAGAACTGATATTATTTATAGGCGAGGACAATGCATTATATTCCTCTCATTTTGAAAGACACCATGATTGCTATTTAGTTCTTCTTCATTAAGTGGCAATTATAGAACACTTCTTAATAGGATATTAATATATTGCCTGAAATATTTTAAAAGTATTTCCCTGTCTCTTACTAACACAAGCTTATTGTTGTGGTGAGAGAGAGAACTAAGAAATAAAGTTGTGTTGTCAATAAATTAATTCCTTCATATATTTTTCAGTTACAAATTTTGTAATACAATCATAAATCAGAATTTTAAAAATTAGTTTGATAGTTTTGTGAAATAAAAGAGGTTTTTCAAACATTTTACATTTTTCATGTATTTTTTCAACATATTTTTTCACTTCATTTGAAACTGTTCTTTCATAATGACACTATTGATATCTGTTAAATTACATTTTAAGTCTTTGAAACTCCTGCTTTAGAGAAGAATTACTCTCAGACAGGTATAAATCTTTTTCTTTTATCAATGCTGCTACCAGAATCACACATGTGCTGGGAAGCATGAGAAATTCTAGACAAGACTCCTTCTTATCCACACAGAATTCATACTCTCTCTAGTGCCTAGTATCAAGGGTTTTATGGGATAGTGTTGATATGCAAAGTATACCAGAATTGCTGCTTCATAGCTCTACTGATTCTGTATATATTTGGATAAAACAACCTCTATTTAGAAAAATTTGAAAATTGTAAACTTAACTTTTTTTTTTAAGAGCTATGACTTACCACATGCATGACGATATTTCTACGAAATATTTTGAATCACTGAAAAGTTTATTCATGCTATGTGCAACACCTACTTCTTTCTTGTCAATAGATTCGGAAAAAAATGATAGATGGAGAAAGCGGAGAAAAAACATTTGAAACACTGGTCAAGTCCCAAGACGAGGTAAGATGGGAACACAGGCAATTATGTTTACAGGAACAAATAAAACTAAAAAATACTATGAAATGGTGAAAAGATGTTCATTTTGTAATGTCAGTTTTTATCGTTTTTCCCTCTAGATTTACTAGTTTTACTGGCTTATAGTGAAAGAAATTATGTACTTATGAAAAGAAGAATTGTTTTGTTTCTTGGTTTCTTTGGTCTATCATTAATCAGGCAGTTGTTGATGAGGTCTTACACTCTGTTTACCAGGAAATGGACCCAGCCTACTTCTGTGTATGAATTCCAAAACAAAGTACTTAATTTGCTTGCAGAGATGTGTGAGCATGGTTTTGGTGGTTTATATTGTGGTTAAATGAAAAGAAAGTAGTGAGAAAAAAAGTATAGCATTTATATGCCATAAATGAAGACTATTTGGGATAAGCAAATTCACTTACAGTTATATTATGTACTTGTCCTTTCTGAACAGCTTTTTGAGTTCTTTATTTTCTTGCCCAAAATGCTCTTTCCTGATGAAGATTGCTACTATTTCCTAGTAATAGGAAATACTCAAACTTGATATGGATCCTTACATGTATGCTCTACTTCTTGGGGACCTTAATGAAAAGAAATCATGACTGATGTGCCAAAGGAACAGTTCTGGCCACAGTATGCCCCACAGTTACAATTTACAAGAGCTTTTTCATAGAATCATAGAATGGTTTGTGTCCTGCTGTGAGGAGACAGTATAAAATCTGTATATTCATTGAACTCTCTGCTAACAAGATTGTGACTTTTTGCAGAAAGGTTGTCACAATATGTTGTTATATTGCAGAGTCTAAGGAATTTGTCTCAGTGTTGGTCTCTGTCTTCTTTCTGATATCCTGTTCAGTGAGTGCAGAACCTCATAGACTCTCTTCTTGAGTACTCAGCTTCAGTAAGGTCAGACAAGTTTAACTGTAGATGATCTTAGCTGAAAGATGATAATGATGAACATATAATCTTGTAGGCAACAGAGTCATACTTTTCTACGTCAGTATCTATGAGGGAAGTCCGCTTAACCCAAGCCTTATACACTTACATTGCCCAGGTGCAAGGCCTGCCTATAAGTTTAGGTCCTTGAACCTGTGGAGTACCATGATCTCATTAAACGTGCCCATGCTCCTTCTCTGTATCTGACTTCACCTCTTCCCATGATCTTCTAAAGCAGAGACCTGTACCAGCAGCTCCACTGCCTTCTGCCAGGACTCTCTTCTGTGCTTTCTCACAATAAAGACCCCACCTCAGCCCTCCTGAGTATTTTATGATGTTATTTTACAATCTAGGGTAATCCTGTTGTATGAAAAAAATGTGCCTTTTCCTGAATGATTTCACTATTGGAGGATGCTGAATGAATAGGGTCTTCCTGGGACAGGGGTGGTCGGACCCGTCTAATGTCTGTTCTACTACCCAACCTGTGTGAGGAGCCCATCCTGTCTAGGAAACCACCAGCCTGTCCCCCTGTTCTGAAGGGAGACTGGGTCATTCTTGACCCACTATTGGAGAGTCCAAAGTCCTGCTGGCATCTGCATTGGGAATAAGCTGCTCCTGAAGGGAGGAACTCACTGGAACATGTTCAGATTTGTGGTGTTGTTTTGTTTAGAGTGCCTTTCCGAGCCTGTGGTTGAAAAGGTCTCCGTGTAGGTAATAAAAAAGGGAGGATTAGAAGGTCAAAAAAATACAACACCCCTGGGGCTATACAAGAAATTGCATTCATGGCAAAGTTGTTAATCTCAGGCGGTGCATTTCTCAGGCTGTGTGACAAAACAAGCCTGAAACAGTTAGTCCTGAAACTGTTTGCCCAAAGAAGGAGGGAGGGGAAGGATTCACGCTTGCAAATGCTGGAGTCAGCTGCAGCATCGGGAATGAGGGGAGAGAATGTGATGTCCCTGAGTGCATGAGAATGTGTCGGTTATGCATGGCCCAGACCACAATCTGCATTTGAATATCCCAAGCCTTTTGATCCCAGATGCTTCAATTGCCCAATAAAATTAATTTCCCTTACGTTCCCTTGCATCATGGCCCAAGATTTCTTCCTCTACTTGGTTCTTTCTGAGAGAAGAAGGGAGCAGCCAGAAATGGCTGGCAATGGTGACTGCTTCAAGTCATTGCACCCTCCCAGCTCCAGGCTGCTAGAGCCAGAATAAAGCTGTTTCAGACCATGGGCCGTGCATGAGCCATGCATCACTTAGGACTTGATAGCTTCATATATTTTCTTATAAAAAGGGCTGATGTGGTCAGTTGCTCTGAACTGACAACTGCAGTCTCGAGGCTTAAAATTGATGTCCTTTTTGTTTTGCTTTTTGGTTTAAGTTTGCATTACTTTCCTTTTGTATTGCAGCTGGCCCCAGCAGTGTCTTGGGAAATGACCTCATACTACTGCATAGGGACTGGACTCATAGCAAGCTTGGGTGGGGTGCGCTGGAGTCTCCCAAGGCCTCAGGGGCTTTCCAGCTAACAGAGAAGAAGCCATAGGAACAAAAGCGTTGCCACATTCAGGCAGCCAGGGTGGTCAATAGTGAAAACAAAAGGGTCACAAAAACTGCAATAACGTGTAAGTTCTTTGGTAGTGACCAGCTGGGGATGAAATGGTCTCAGACTACTCAGTAATGAAGTAGATAAAGGTAAATGTGAGGATGTATGAGGACTTGTGGTCTCCTGGATAATCTTAGAAGGGAGATTTCAGTCCCTTTGCTTCTTCACAGTGCTGGTAGCAACAGGATTTAATAAGAGCCTGGTTCTCTTCCTTCCTTCCCACCTTGGGCACTACTTTTCTTTTGCCAGTGTACATCATGTGAATCCCATGACACTGTCCGATTTGGAGGGACTGCCAGGGCTAGGTCCAAGGGTCAGCTTATTCTTGAGCTGAAGTAATAGTATAGGCTCACTATTAAATATAAATAGGCTTGGATAGGAATCTCTTTAGCAGTCTTTATAACTTAAATATAAAATATATCAGGGCATTAGGCACTGATACATACATCTTTCTTTTTTCTTCTTTTTTTGATCTTTTCTTTCTTTTTCTTTCCAAAAGTACTATTAAATTATTTGCATTGTCATGTTGTGCTGAAAAATAGCAGCGAGATAATGAGAAGGTTTCAAATCATAAATGTCAAAAAAGACACCTCATTTTCATAACCACATTCATTTTCACACTTGTGTTTTACTTCAGGGAAGGAAAGAACATAGATGTATACCTATGGTAATTTTCACTGATGTTTGTAATGTTGCAGTGCAATGGCTGCACTGACTTCATTGCTAGCATACTTACAAATGTCTGATTGTAAAATAATAGTATGTTGCAACTGGCATAAACTTGTAGTTTTCGAAGTGCAAAATTGAGTAAAGTGATGTCAGCCAGATGCATTAATAATTAAATCTATGGAGAACTATGAGATTGTGTCTATCATGTCATTTTTCATACTGAAAGAAAATTAATGCTAAAGTTTATGCTAATGTATTATTTAGAAATAAATATTTATTCCCATGTTAAATTTTTCACAAATTCAGAACCCTTCTAGTGAGATTACAAACACATATAAGTTTAGTGCCTATATAATGAAGACTACCTGGCTGTGCCTATAGATATGACTTAAATTTGAATACATTTAGCCAGTGATACTGTGACCTGAAAGGACAAGCACTGGGTGTTTTTGTTGTTAAAGAGTTACCTCCAAGGTCTTTTTATGGTTGACAGTTTTTGTTTTCATCATTTAACTGCAAAATTGTCCATAATGGAGAGAACATCTTTTATCAAATTTAAGTCACATATAAAAATACTTGCATAGGCCTGGCTAATGAGTTTAAAAGGGAAAATGATTGGTCACATTTGTCTGTTTTTAGTTAAAATTGCATTTTGCTAATGCTCAATGAAAAGGATATATGTGATATTTTTGCATAATGTAAGTTTAGAAAATGTTTTGGAAAAAGAGCTGCTGCTCAGCTCATGCTTTTAGCAAAATAATTAATAGAAATCCAACAGATTTGCACTTAATTTTACACTGTATTTCTCAAGAAAAGGGTATGCCTATTGAAGCTTCAGAGTTAATAATTTATTTTTTCATCTATATCTCTTTGTAGAGATATATTGATAAAGGAAACAGAACATATACATGGACTGCTGTGAATGGCACTGATTACAGGTAACTCATTTCTGTCCTCTGACTTCTTTTGTGTAATTAAATGTCTTTTTTTTAAAAAAAATGGTTAATACTTTAGCGTTACATTTGCTATACTAGCTAAGTTAGGACCAGATTGTCATGTGTCCGGGCCTGTAGGATTTGCTGGGTTCCTTTACAGCTCAGAATCATCGCTCTGTCTAAGGACCAGAAACTCAGTCTTTCATCCAACTGTTCAGATCTATCACTAGGGTATTTCAGTAAGCAGGCAAAACAGGTTTTTATGATTGATGTTAAGAATCTTACTTTTCCTCCTACTTTCTGTATCGCACCATACTTTGATTCTTAATGCACACTTTCTCTTAGATTCCTCCTCTTATTTCATCTTTTCTTTGCATTGTCTCCATGTTCTTGTTTTAATATGCATAATAAAAAGGAAGATGCTATATTTTAGTCTAAATAAAATATGTTACATGTTTTGTGTAAATCTTTTTCAGCCATAGTCACTGTGTATATTGTGCTGCAGCCTTCTTGTCAGATCTTAAGGGCAGGAACTATGCTACTGATTATCTCCAAAATCCGTATCTATTTGTGACAAGTTTTAACTAATTAGCACTGATACTGCTTTGAATATAAAAATCATATGGTGAATGGCAGCAGGAACTAATGAAGTAATGGGTCTCCCCTTGAATGCAACATCAGTGTGTATATTATTTCAAACTCATTCAAGCACACAGCTCTGTAACATTACAAGGAATGTAGAAACTTGACATTATCCGAAACAAGTTTTGTTTACCAAGTCCCAGAAATGTTACAATACTCTAGTTCAAAACTAGATGGTACAAATATTAAGTCAAATTTTACCAAAACAATATTTTTATGCTGGTGAAATACAGTAATCCTTAGCCAAGCTGGTTCCCATTTTCTGTTATGTTCTGCACAGGTGTACAGCCAAGGAGAATACAAACATGAATTTGTATGCAAAACCAAACAAATCAGTTTTAACAAGATAATGCAAATGTAGGACTTTATATTTTATTCAGCATCTCATTTTTTCTGTTGAACTACCCTGATTTTTATACTCTGCTAGAAAAGAAAAATTTTTATCAGACTATGCCATCTAGCAATCAGTAAAGAAATGCATTTGATTTATATGACTTCTTAATTCTTACTGAGCTCCCTGGCATGAGATCCATGAAGTCACATTGCAGAAAACCTATTAAACATAAAATTATAGATTTTAATTAGCAATTTCTGCTAGCAGTAATTGTTAATGACAGGTAAACTGCTACTGATTTCCCTAGAGGAGAATTGGTAGGCAGCTATCACAAAATATTCAGCAACCTTACTCACATTCTGTTTAAATGGCAAATGTATCATTAAAGGTCATCTCATTTATGACTCTGTTGTACAACTTTTTTAATGTTACTTTCTGTGGCTATCCATTAGAAATCATTGCAGTTCCACAGTCATAAAATCCAAGTGCAAATATTAAGGATGCGATGTGGGGGATGACTGTACCTATTTGATGATTACTCATACCTTCTGTCCTTTACATACCTTTTCAGAACGGAACTCTACACATGTATTGAGTTAGTTGCAAAATGAAGCCTTTTTTAAAACAAAAATAAGTATAATCTAAAAGAAAGTACATTGCAAATGCTTTTCAAATCTTAAAATGTTATTATGTAATCATGTTCAAAGGTTTTTCGTGGTGACTGAATGATTCAAGAAAATATTTTGCATATGGAACGTAATGTGAATTCACAGAATTGTCAAAGATACTTCCTAATGAATATTTGGTAGTTTGATTAGTAAAAGAAGAGTCTGTCATTATATGATGCGTGCAAATCAGCACAGTATTACATGGGGTTTTTTACAGTCACTGATCACTTTTGACATGTGTTATATTGGGATGCTAAATTTGTTAGAGAAAGATACAAGAAAACATGTATTTTATTATTTGCAATTATTTGGAAATTCCTTTTTTACCTGTTAAAAAGTGCATGTATGCTTAAATGTTTAAATAAGAATGAAAATCTATCCAGAGAACTTCAAGACCAGCATGAACCTACTTGTGTCTATTAGCAGTGTGAGCCTGGTATGTCAGTCACTGTATGACTGTCTCGTATCCTGATTATCCAACTTCAAAACTTGTTAATTGCTTTCAAAACACATAGAAGATGAAACTGGAAAGCTGCTACAAATAACTTAATTGCTTTACTTGTTCCATTTCTATTGCAGTTTGGCATTGGTGTTACCATCATACAGCTTTTATTATATTAAAGCCAAAATAGAAGAATCAATAACTCAAGCCAGCTGTAAGTACTATGACAGTCCCCTGGTGTTGTCTAGTATTGCCAGGTCTCAGATTCACTTAAAAAAGTAATGTTTAAAATTCATAAATTTTGTGAAATTCTCTGATGTTATCATGATGTACCCAGAATCTGTAGCAATGATTCTAACCCATTGTAACATCCAAGGTGCAAGAAATATTCTATAAAGATAGAATATGTGCAGACACCCCAGTTCCACTGACAATCCCTTCCCCCTTGCTCTGTACCTATAGAATCATTGCTTTGTGTATCCCCTGTTGCTGTCATTTTAAGGGTCTGGATACTTTTTTTCATATAATAGCTAAATGTCATGAAATAGGCTATAGTAGTAAAGCAGTTTTTTCTTATTTTTACAGTAGATGCAGTATCATATTTACCAAATTATCTCTACTGCCTGTAGAAATAGATTAATATGAAAGTGCTCTTTGGTTTGGCTTGCAGTTAAGTTTTTATTTTGCACTTTATAAATAGTTTTAGTGGATGCTTGGAATGTATTTTTGGATTAGACTAATTTCAAGCCATTTACAGATTCTGGAGAGATAATTGGAAATGATACTTGTGAGTATTCAAAAGCTTTTTGTTTATGAGGTGTAGCTTAACTGTAGTCTAGACAGACAAAATAGAACCCATCACATCCTTCTAACTTTATCCAAGTGTTATGATAAACTTGATCAAATATGCAGTTACATAGACAGCTAGAAAAGCCCTGTGAATCTCTCTGACAGGCATAGGTACTCTTATTGTAGAGAAAACTTGATTAGCACTAAATCACTGTCCTTTATCATCACCTCCTGCATATGAAGCAGAATATTGCAGGTTTTTTTTTAATCAGTGATTTATTTTGTAACTTAATCAAATATTGAGTAGTTTAAAATTAAAAGTTCTAGTGAGTGCATATGGTTCTCTTAATGGATTAAATTATCTGGTTTTGTACTTATATCAATATAACATGCAAAACAAACCCCTGAAATAGCCACAGTACATAGAAGGTACTTCAGAAATATTTGAGAAAGTCATATTCTTCAGTCTTCAAAGATGTTTGTCTTTTTTCCAGACTACAGCTGTATGTAAATTAAACCTGTGATCTATCTATGCACAATATTTTTATTCAAGGGACTGTTTGAATAAAATATTGGGTTTGTGACCCCTTTTGCTTTACCCTGTTTTTTTCTGTTTCCTTGCTTTCTCTTTCTGATGGATAGTGACAATCAAAAAGGGCAAGTATATTCTTGTTGCTCAATTTCCTTCTGTTTACTGCAGTTGATATTTTTCACTTATATTTCTGTTCCTACTGGATATTCTCCTCTGTATTCCTCCTCTCAGGATTTTTCCCATGATCATTGGGTACCACAGCAATAGAAGGGAAAAAAAAAAGATGTGAAGTGTTTTTCTGTTTTCATTTACATTTCAATAACTTGCTAATCTCTAATCTTTCTTTGTCTGGTCCTATTAGTGTTCAGTGACACCAGCTCTTAAAGCCATTATTTTCAGTAGCACTTAAAGTGATGCTTATATGCATGAATTTTAAAAATTTATTCCAAAAAATACTAGAAGCATTTTCCTTAATGTTCTAACAACTCAGTATCCCAAATATTTCTTTGTATCAGATTGTAATTCCAATGAAAACATCTCGTAAGTTTTCATGTTGTCATGCTAATGAAATGTCTTTCTTCTCTAAGTAAATTGTTAGATACATTATTGTTGCTAGGTGTAAGTTGTATATAACAAAGTAATTTCTTCCTATATTGTGAAATACTGAGAAATGTACAGCATATTAGTAGGAAAGTGTCTCAAAATAAAAATTTCTTTCTAAATTCATGGATGCATGCAAAAACTAGTCAAATATTTTTGGAAGAAAAATGATGGCAAAAAGCCCAGTTTACTTACCTGATATTTACTCTTCATCTTTGTAGATTCAGAAACCCTGAAGTTTGAGCATTTTAATGAAGCTGGCTATACGTTTATAGCACCGAGGTTGGTTAATTTCCCAATAATAAGTATTATTTCATCAGTAAATAGGCATCTGATTACATTAATGATGTTCACAAAATACAGACTTGACCAATATATTTCATTTTGGTTAAAAATATTAAGTAAAAGAGCAGTTATTAAATTAATGTTTTACAAGATCAATCTTTTCTTCTTGCTAGAATGTAAATAGCATCTTCAGGCTCTGAATCCTTTTTATATTAATCAAAGAGAGCTGTAAAATCTGATATGTCATCATTTATTAATGTTTTTAATGGAAATTTATACGGGTCTGTTCACTTCTTATGGTTGTGACTTTTAAGATTTTATAACTTTGTACCTTAGCTTCTCATTTGTAAAGTCAGTAGCAACTTTTTGAAGTTTCTAACTTCAAGATAAAGGGTTTCAAAGCTTCCTATCACTTAAACATGAATTAATTTTTGATTCATTGAACATAGAAATTGTCAGTTCATTAGTTCCTTGTTTTTTCATGTGAAATTGTGTAGCCCTTGTTGCCCTTGTAAATGTATGTTTGCAAGGAAAACATGGTATTATAAATAGTTCTTAAACTTTAGTTCCTTTAAAAGATAGTTATGATAAAGAAAATTCTGTACCGTCAAGATCAGTTGAGAATTGTTGGACTTATTTATTTAATAAATGTCTGTATCCTTTTAGCTTTAGACTAGTTTAGATACTGATTTGTATGTAAAACATAGTCTTCAAACTTTAAATGTATCCTCTGCTTAACTGTTTGATCCAATTTTTCTGAAGAACTGAAGCTACTGATAATCAATTGTACCAATTAGCAGTTTCCAGGAAGCCCTTAGTTGTTAGGCTGATCTATCTGTTTGATATGGAGCTCTGTTTGAATGAGAATCTTGGTAAAGTAAGGCAAATTCTGCCTGTAGTTCTTCAAGATCATAGTAAAGCAAGTAAGGAGTAATAAGCTTATCCATATGAAGTACTTCAACAGACTTCTTTTGTTCATAAAATTAATTTAATATAAAAAACTCATTTGAAAAGAGAGCTCTCTGCTTCACTGCTGAATACTCTCTAATTTTAATTAAAGTTGTTTAATGCCAGTCACCATCTAATATTTGCCTTCAAAATGCCTGGTGACTTTTATTGTGCCTGTATTCAGTGAATTGCCCAATGACATATTGCTCTATTTTATTACATTATGTAAAGGACAGTCATTTACTGTTTATCTGTTTTGCATATGTCAAAACAAAGAGTGTTCATATGCTTATGTGCTGTGTATGCTATTAAAATTGCGTTTAAGATTTCTCAGAGGATAGGATCTCATCCCATAAATCTGGCCTTGGTCAACCATAAAATGGCTATGTTTTAAACAACAGTCCATATATTTCCAGTACAGTTTAACCCAGGAGCAGTCTAAAATCAGTGGGCATTTTCTTGTATACTTCACAGACTCTATGATCTCCTAATTTCATGGTCCACACTAGCCCTGAGTGCTTTTTCTGAGAATGTATGCCCTATCTCACACATGGAGTTTTCTTATAATTCAGATTTAGGCAGGCATTTGTTCTCTTTATTTCCTGTAGATGCCTGTAATATTCAACATGGTCAACATTCAATATTGACCATGGTAGCAGTAGTAGTGCCAGACACCTCATTGTAGTTGCACAGCCCTGCTTGGACTTAAAAATTGCTGAACTATATTTTTTGCTTTAGTAGCAAAGGAAACAAATCTGAGAAGGCTAATGTTTTGTTGTTTTTCAGAGAATACTGTAATGATGTAAAAAAATCAGAAAACAACACTGAATTTCTGTTAAATTTCTATGAATTTATTGACAGAAATACTCCAAGCAGTCCATCCTGTAAGTATTCTTCTCAAATCACAAAAAATTTTCCTTAGGAAAATACTTACTCATAAATGAGAATTAGTGAAATGACAGCTTTCATGCACAAATCATGTGATTTTGGTTTTTTATCTTCACTAATTTTTTATTTTTTTTTTTAGCAGAAATACATCTAGTGTTGAATTTTGCAACCCAAGGTAGAAATTGTAAAATTAGTTTGCAGTTTTCTGGGTTCATTTAAGAATGTTTACAGGGCATTATGCATCCAGTGTTTTCCATCTTTCCCTTCTGTATTATGTCCTAGCAGCAAACAAATATCAGTTTGTTTGCTGCTAGACTCCAAATATTTTGAAATGTCATTTTTTTCTCTTGAGCATATGAGCCAAAGGAAGTCTCAAATAGACTTGAAAATCTTGTAATGAAATCTTCAATCTGCTTTCTTGTCAACTTATATAACCAAAATAAGTAAAGAAAAGGAGCTAAGAAACAATATAACCAATAACCAGAATAAAAGATACGGAAGTTCTGTTGCTGGTTCACAAACTGCTTAAGGAGATCTCACTTGGGCTTGAGTTGTTTAAGACTACAGACTCGTGTAGCTGTTGCAGTGTCGAGCACTGGGAAAGGAGTCACATATTTAAACTGGGCCTTAAGCTCCATTTAAAATAAATGGGGAGTTACACTTTTTCCCTTCTTTTTTCTAATAGTTAAGTTACATTACAAATAGTCTCCTGAATAAGCAAGCAGTGTTGACTAAAGGAAGTAGTGGGAATAGACATTATCTCAGCTAAAAATGCTTTTCAAAAGGAACAACTAGAAAAATTCAAAAAATGAAGTAATATATATAATATAAGTTAGTATAACTACTGAATATACTTCTACTCACCCCATTCAACTTTACCCTTTTAGAAGTTAGCCAGGAAGATAGACAACTACCTCTGTCATTATTAAGGGGACAGTAACAGCAGCTGCTTACTGGGCAGTAAAACCCTACTTGTCTCTAAAATCTGCTTTATGTGAGTAAACAAGTTTCACTTTGTGGAGGTGCATGCAGTACAAGGGGATCCTAAACAAAAAATGCATCCAGTAATATATTGGGAGTCTACATGAGCACAGATAAATATTACTCTGAGAGATGTATTTTGATATTTATATTCAGGTAGAAAAATCAATTTAATTTCTAGGAAAATGTGGATGCACTAAGTCCATCCAAATTTCATCCTGTGAGCTTTTGTCATTACTTCCAGCTGAAGAAATATTTTTAAAACATTACCCTAACATATTAGATATTATACCATGATAGTGTGCATGCAAATAAGGAAGGTGAGTCTGTGACATTCAATGCAGTTTAACAGATATATCTAGCTAAGCCTTGTAAACATACCTAATGAGAATTAGCTTAATGTATTAAGAAGATATGAGAACAGTGGTTCCTGCTGGTGGATCAGAGCTGGTGGATCAGAGCTGCTGGATTTCTGCATAGCATGCTCACACATTCAGGCTTCAGTGGATTTTGTAAAAACCCATTTTGCTAAAGCTTATGAAGCTTTTTAACACCCAAATACATATCCCTATGATCTGTTTTGTAGAAACAGGTTGAATAGGGGCATTTTTTAAAAAAGGTCAATACGAGTTTTCTGGAGTCTGAAACTTAAGCAGAAGCACAGAGCACGTCATGGCTCTCTATGCAGTAAAACTGAAAAGCAGGGGGGGGGATTATTTTTATTTTTCCCCAGAAGCAGTTTTCAGTCTCCTCAGCAAGGCTGTGAGGCTGAATTTTTGCAGAATTCAGTGTTGTAGGTTGCAGTCATGGTTCTAAAACTGATTTACTGTGTGACATGGGAGACCAAGAGCCAGGTTTTCCTTTTACATTATTCAGCTTCAATTTAATCTTGTTTTATTTTCCATAGTAGCAAAATCTGTAGTAAAGTGTGTGCTTACTTCTGTTACTTCTTAGGACTCTCTCATGCAAAGTGGTACTGAAAACGATGCTTGAGAAGCCCTGATTTCAAACCATCTTTTCAAAGTTATTTAAAAATTACATATCCATCTAAGCTAATAATTCAAAATAAGTTTATTTCCCTGTACCCATTTGCAGATAGCAAATATTTTTTTGAGAGACTGGGACTTAACTAAATTTAATATATTTATAGTGAAGTTGAATTAATCTTTTTTGTAGCATATAAGAGTAAGTATAAATAAGAATTAACTGTTGTTCCATTGCATCACCTGAGATGAAGTGTTAAAATGAAAACGTGCTTTAAAAATTTTTAATAGTTAATTTTTAATAGTTTAAGTTCCATATTTAACATAGGGGCTTTGCAAAGCTGGGACCTGTATCCTCATCACCTTGCTTATTCCTATGACACAAAGATAGGTTTTTTAAAGTACAACAAAGAAAAAACTGAAGTCAGTTTCAGAGAAGTCTATTTAACAGTAAGTACCTGATGTTACTTGAAGTTAGACGGTGTGTCTGATAGAAATAGCCCAATTCGGGGGCTGTAGCATCTATATAACTTAGAATTTCATTTTAGGCATTTAATGAAACTTCATGTAATATGATTCATATGATTCAGATGACTGTCTTAACTCTTTTTGGTAGGTAATACTGATATGGTCATTAGACTTTTGCTGGATGCAGGATTTACAAATGAACTTGCTCAAAACTATTGGAGTAAACTGTCTCTGTAAGTATCCTTTTTATTGACTGATTTTTCACAATTTGATAATAAAATAATATACATGTGTGAGTGTATACAGATGCGCTAATGTTTACACAGGATAGATTTTTAAACCACAGTTATTCACTTAGATGGCAATCCGTGACAAAGGAACTTGTGAGAATTTCAATCTGTTTTAATTTTGAGTCTTATTTTTGTTTACAGTGATGGTGTTGTTGCACAATTTGTTGTTACAGACGGTGGAATTACTAGAGTGTTCCCCAAAAGGTAACAATTATTATAAAATAGTGTAATATGACAATTTTGAAACCTGAAAGGGTGGAATGTTATATAATGGATTTATTGAATGAAAAACAACTTCTACGGTCTAATCTGTACTGAACTCTGAAATGAATGGAATGTCTTGTTTTTCTTTGATTTTTACCTGTGTCACTGCTTGAAACTGATCTATAGCATTATTTCCATAGCAGGTCCTTTTAATCCAAGTTTCTAATCAGTGTAGAGTAGCAGTAAAAGCAGCACCCTTGTAGTAGTAGTGGGGTCATTCTGATCCCTAATTACTCCTAAGCACTCATTTCTTTGGCAGGCTGGCAGACTGCAAATGCTGTAAAGCAGTAGGTGATTTTTTTTTTTAAATGAATAAGAGCAGGCCAAACGTTCCTGGGACTTTAAGAGTGTATCATTACTAGAGGGCAAAAAGGGAATGTGAAAGTGGTCATATAATAAACTAGACACCCCCATCAGTGAGTGAAAATCTGTACACCAGTACAGATATGCTGGTAAATGTCAAATGTATCTATTTTCTTAAGTTATTGGGTGTTTCCTCAAGGTGGGAGAATGCCAGTGATTTTTACCCCTAAAATCAGTTTCTATTTTGTTTTGGTGTTCTTAATGATATAAAATCTATTAGGATTATTTCTCAAGAGATAGCATGTGTTATAAAGGTTCGTTTATGTTTTGTTATATGTATTTGTCTCAATGTATCTAAAAATTAATAGATACTAACTGTGTTGTTCAAAGAATGCTATTTTGGTTTTTGTTGCATTTTTTTTTCCCAAAGGTTTTTAATAATTACATCTGGCAGTTAACCATTGAAAGCTGACAAAGTCTGAATGAATCTCACAATATTTCTAGCACAACTTTAATGAGACCCTAACTACCTTTTTTTGATCACTATTTTTTTTTTGTGATTAGGGCAGGAGAAGATTGGTTGGAAAATGCTGAAACTTACGAAGTCAGCTTCTATAAACGGAGTTTAGATAATGACAACTATATTTTCACAGCTCCATACTACAACAGTAAGTCATCACTCTTTTGAAATGTCAGAGCTATCTAGTTCAATATAATTGTACTTGTGGAAGTTTCCAATATCAGTTGAGGTCATTGACAAAGTGGGATACTTCATAAGGAAAAAAAACCTGTGACATCACCCATTATTAAGGAAAAGGTAGCTGTGAGGGCACTAAACAAGGGACAGAATAATTTGTCATCAACTCTGGTGTCCCTGTATGCTCAGAATTAACAAAGCTTAAAATGTTCAGAGTACTAGTGTTCATTTATTGTGCTGAATGCTGTTTTACAGAGGTGCTTTGACAGAATTATTTTACAAGGAAGTGAAAGAAAATTGCACTGGGGGACAATAACACCACCTAAAAAAGCCTTACTTGAGCTGAGTTCTGTATACTTCCTCATCACCAAACCTAGCTTGTGTATAAGGTATAAGGGTCCAGAGACCACAACTGTTCACTGCACAGCTGCTTAATTTAAACTTTGCTTTTGAATTCTATTTCAATGCTATTGTTCACCAAAACCAGTTTGTCTGGAATACTGTGATATTTAAAACCTATATATGCACAATAGTAAGTGCTTGTTGCTGACGTGAACAGCATTAACATTGCAAAGCTCATCTAAAAGCAGATGCCACCACAAATGACATACTCCTCTTTTAAACATATGGGATCTCTTATTGCTGTTATTTCATACTTATTTATTGCATCTTTTCTCAATAAAATATTAACAAGGTAATTAACTAAATTCCCTGAAGCTTTTGTTGTTCCTCAAAGAGCTCCAGGGAATGCACTTTAACTTGCTTTTTCATACTAAGCAGTGTTGAAAACAGGCTGAAGTCTGTCAGAGAAGTAATTGTTGGTTAGTGAGTGGTGTCAGTATATCCTGCATTGAAAAATATACAGACGACAGCAGGATAAAATCTTTGGCTCTGATCCTGGTTTTAACGGAGCCGCTCACATGTGTAAAGCTATTCATGACTCTGCTTGTAGAAAAAAAAAAGCTACAATAACTTTATGAAACAGTGAAACTGTGTACAAAAAGTGAATGAAGAAAAGTAAACAAAAGTAGTCCTTATTCATCCAGATGTTGGTGATCTGACCTATTACAGGTGGCAGATGCATGGTACAGCTGGGCTAGTGCTTTTGAATAAGGATTTTTTTTAATCATTCTGAGTAATTGAATAATTATTAATTTCAGTTTCAGAGGAAGAGGCTTTTATATCACCCTAATGTTGTTTGGTTTTTTTCTCCCCCCCTTCTGTACTCTCAGAAAGTGGTGCCAATAGCTATGAAACAGGTATTATGGTAAGCAAGGCTGTGGAAATAACAGTTGATGGGAAGCATCTGAAACCAGCAGGTAAGATAGAGTGATGCTGAAACTCTAAATACATTAGTCTTTTGGTTGTTGCTCAACAATGAATTAGAAATTCAACTGAGATTTCAAAGGAACTTCACTTTATATAACATTCTTTTCTCTGAGAGTGTTTTAATCTTACTAGTAGAAATCAAGCCAAAGATCTGGCTGTGTTTGAGTAAGAGTGCCTAATTTATTAGTCTCATGAAGGATGTTGGTGGTCAGACAACTGAGCAAAACTCATATTTTATCTTTTTCCAGTTTAATAACTTAGATGTTATTATAGTTTTTCCCCTTTTTTAAGGATTCTGCAGTTACCTTTTTTTTTTCATCTTACTAAAAAAGACTTTCATGTATTTCTTGTTAGTTGTTGGAATAAAAATTGACGCAACCAGCTGGATGGAAAATTTCACAAAAACCACAATCAAGAGCCTGGTAAGCAATTGACCAAGTCTTTTTTGAACTTTATTTGCATTTCTCAAAGCTTCAGATGCAAATAGGTCTAATAGCTCTTTGTGCCAAAGTCATACAGATGCATAGTTGCCAAGTAGTTGTGGTATTTAAATCATCCAAATGCACAAAATAAATTATGTTGAAACAGGCTGTATTTTGTACATGTCTTGCTTTCATAATTATAGAACATGGGTAAAGACAAGAAAAATTACTTATACCAGTCAGTAGGCTCTCTACTAAGATTACATTGTAGCAATGAATAAAATCTGCAAAAGAATTGTTTTGTGGGTTGTTTTTTTTCTTTAAAAAAATAAACAAGTTTAATCTATTTTGATTTACTTAATGCAATAGGTACTTAAACCTTTCATTCCTTACATCTAATGCCTAGGTGTAAATGGGAGGGAGGAAAGGCTAAATCAAAAGAAAAACTAATGAATTAATGGTAGATTGGGAAAGGTAAAAAATGAAGACAATTGTGGAACAATTGGATGACACAATGTTGCCTGGTTGTATTAAGGGATTCTATAACTGTGTCTGGCCATTGTAAGTATTAGAGCTGTAGTTCGATGGGTAGGCAAATAAATTACCTAAATGTCAGAATAGTTAAGGATGAAAATGCATAACTGAAAAAAGACAAAGGAGGAGGAGTGTCTTAGAATTAATTTGAGATGAATGACTGCAGCATTACCCAGTAGTTGTTTTCTCACAACATAATACAAGGAGACAGTTGTGTGTGTAGGTATACATACGTTGCAAGAAAAAAAAGAAAAACATGTTAGTAGTGAAAGCTATAAAAGCTAACTGGAGCTTGTGGGTTTCCTTTATCACATGGGATTCCCATGCTTTGAGACTGGTGAAGCTTTTCATGGTACAAAAAGATACTTGGCTGTGTGTTTTCTGGGTTTTCTTTCCATACCCCAAACACATGGAAATGCACATGTTCTTTCTGTTTGACTTTATACTCCCAACACTGACATCCTGACAAGTTCCTCAAGCTATTTATCTCTAATACATTGAGCATTCTTAAAAAGGGAGATGTATCAGAGACTTTGGGAAAGACAGTAGAGCTTGTGCTGTTGATAATTACTGAATACTGGTTCTTCATAGAGATATTTGTGATATACTACACACACTCAAAATTAATTTTGATTAATATGCACATAGAAAATCAAATAACTTGTTCTTTTCTTGATTGATTAATATCATTGTAAAATACAATTTCTTTTGAAACATTTTGGTGAAGATTAATGTACTTCTGTTTTTTAGTGCAACAGTGAAATCTGTGGCTGTGAGAGAAACAGTATGGTAAGAATATATTCAGTTTGTGAATATCTGGCAAATTATGAAAATTCACTCATTCTTTCTAGATTTACCTAAGACAACTATTCTATCATTATTATTTGAGGGTTAATTTTACAAAAAACAGGACATAATCATTTGTGACTTGAGAAAGAGATGAAGATTAGGAGGGGAGAGGGTGAAAGAGGGTATGAAAGTCAGGTGAAGTAGTTGTTGCAAGAATCATTACAATGAGGTTATGAGACCTAGAGGGAAGAAAAGAAAAAAAAAGAGTAAGAGCAAAAGAGAATGATATGAAGAAAAATGTGAGAAAAACTTGATGGTAACTTTAAGAGCAAGAAGCAAATCCTGAGGAAAGGGAAGAATTAAAAAAAAAAAATAAAATAAAAAAGACTAGAAGAAAACTACCTTCAAGAAGGGTAAATGCAAGCTGAAAAGCACCAGAATATGTGATGTGCCCTTCAACAGTCATAAGTCATCCCCCTTTCCTCTGTTTCCAGCCAATTCCGAATTTGGGGATCCCATGGCTCTGCTAGCACTCAGGAGAGCCCAGCTTCAGGGGCAATCACACTACCAGATTCTCCCATGTGCTTAAAAGCTTTCTGTGCTCAGGTCTTCCATGAGTTCTTTTGTGAAGTGTGAAGATCATTAAATGCAGGAGTAACAGCAAAAAGTGTACCCTGGGAGGTTATCTGTTTGGCCTCACTGCTACCTCTCCAATCTCTGACTGCAAGGATCTTTTTCAAAGTGCAAAGCATAGGGAACCAGTGGGCTTCCCATTCCTGCACCTGACACCTGGAAGAAAAACAGTCCTTGGCAAGTGAAAACAAACATGACTAGAAAGCTGAGGGTCTGCCCTTAAGACTTTGACCATTAAAATCTGCAAATGGAAAAGGACTTAAGGCATGGCTTAAGCACATGAGAAGTTTTATTCCCTTAGTATGAGTTGAGATTCAATTATAATCAGATTTAATAATGATATAGCACTCTTAGAGCTAACGAAGTATTGAGCAAATAAGAATTTACAAAACAACTTTTATGAAATTAAGCCACAAATAAGCCTTTGATGTGTACAAACTTTTATAATACTGATAATGCTACTTATTATAGCTTAACATTGGCCCTTGGCTATGGGGTTGTGATTTAGCCTGAGCCACATAGATTTGAAGATTCTTCTGAAGTGTTGAATAAAAAATAGCTTCTTACAGAGTGTTCTCTTGACAAATCCTTTCTGCAAAACATATTTTACTTTCTTATAATAGCATGTGGACTGTGTTATCCTTGACGATGGTGGATTTCTTTTGATGTCAAATCGGGATGAATATACACAACAGGTATGTGTATTTTTAAGGACAGAACATGAAACACAATAGGAAGAAGTTTTATGAGAAAAAAAAGCACTTCGCTCTCAACTTACCCTAACAATTACATTTCTGAATCACAAAAATTTTGCTGAATTAGAAATTCCAGTTATTTTGGTAGTGTTTTTCACAGTCTTATTTATGGTTCAAGATGCCATACTTCTACCAACCTCTGTTCTTTGTGCTCTTCCCTTAGGCTGGTAGGTTGCCGATGGACCTATGATGGTGAAGGCATCCACACACCTTCTTTCTCATACTTCTCTTCCTCTTCCCTAAGTAGGATGATCTCATTCAATAGTGCATTTAACAATTACTGTCTAACTGGAGTTCTCCACCCCAGCTTTTGGGAGAGAAAAAGTCAAACAAAAAAATGAACACATAAACAGCACAACCAGATGAGTTGTGTAGAGGAAAAAATAGTGGGGGTGAAAAAATCAGAACTGTTCACTTTTTTAATGAGAAAAATATTTAGAAATACTTTAACTTATCTCCATATATTCTCCCTCATCAGATTGGCAGATTCTTTGGTGAAATTGATCCTGGCCTGATGCGAAACCTGATTAACATGTCCCTGTATGCCTTTAACAAGTCATATGACTATCAATCAGTCTGCGATCCTGAAGAAGAACCAAAGCAAGGAGCTGGACTTCGTTCTGCTTATGTGGTCAGTAGCCCCTTTTGTGGTGACTGACATGTCCTTAAAAGTGTGCAGATGTTTACAGAAATAGCATAATCTCTCTTCTTTTTTTCCCAGCCTACAATAACAGATATTTTGCATCTAGGATGGTGGGCTTCGGCAGCTGCCTGGTAAGTGCAAGTGTGTCAGAAATCTGTATGTCCAAACTAGAATTGTTTAGTAGGTTGAGACTCTATTAGTCTCTTCACGACCTCTAAGCTACTCTGAATCCTTTGTGTCTGCAGTTTCTAACTGTAAAAATTCTTAGCTCCAAAATCCCTGGAAAATTCAGTGTTCTGTCAACAGTTGAATTCAAAACTGCTCTTGCAACGTTTCGTGATTGTGTGTTCTGAATCTACAAAATCAGTTTCAGGAACTAGAATCAGACTAATGGTCTAAGTCTGATTGACAGGTGTGAAGGTTCAGATTAATTTACTACATTTAGAATTATTGATCACTTGGTTTCCTAATTCAGAATATTGCCTTTCTCTTTTTCTAATAAGTCTTAAGAAAATAAGTGTTTACTCTTCAGTGATTCGTTTTACAAAAACACATGAAGCTTTTCCATTAGAAAACAGAACGAAAATGTAAAGACGTCTTGCTTCAGACTGCTGGAGGGAAGGAAGACTCTGCAGAGAGATCTGGACAGGCTCGACAGTACCTGACAGTGCTGGGTCCTCCGCTGGGGTCACAACAACCCCAGGCACCAATACAGGCTCAGGGAAGAGTGGCTGGAAAGCTGCTCAGCAGAAAGGAACTTGGGGTGCTGCTTGACAGACTACTGGGTATGAGCCAGAAGTGTGCCCAGGTGGCTCTGCTCCACTGCTCCATCAAGAGCAGTGTGGCCAGCAGGAGTAGGGCAGTGATTGTCCTGCTGTACTCAGCACTGGTGAAGCTGTACCTCGAGTGCTGGGTTCAGTTCTGGGCCCCTCGCTTCAAAAAAGACATCGAGGTGCTGGAGCGTGTCCAGAGAAGGGCAACAAAGCTGCTGAAGGGACTAGAAAATATCTTATGGGGAATGACTGAGGGAGCTGGGGTTGTTCAGTCTAGAGAAGAGGAGGCTCAGGGGGGACCTCATCACTCTCTACAACTGCCTGAAAGGAGGCTGCAGTGAGGCAGGGGTCGGTCTCTTCTACCATGTCCATAGTGAAAGGACAAGAGGAAATGGCTTTACATTGCAGCAGCGGAGATTCAGATTGGACATTAGGAGAAATTTTTTCACTATCAGGGTTATTGGGCATTGGAATAAGTTGCCCAAGGACTTGGTGGAGTCACTGTCCCTGGAGGTGTTCAAGATGCGTCTGGATGTGGCGCTGGGTGATATGGGTTAGTGGTGATGTAGGTAGGGGTTGGACTGGATGATATTGAAGGTCTCTTCCAACCTCTGATCCTATGATTCTATTCTATGAGACTATAACCAATACGTTATCTGATGGCACAGTTCGGTTAAAGGTTCTCAACAGGGATGTGCAAAGCACTACTGAGCTATTTCAAGGAAGCAAATATATATATAAAGCATTTTGGATAATTCTATTGTGTTGGGGTAGGACTATGGCATGTAATGAACCAGCCACTTTATAGCCTTATGATTAAACACAGCCACATACCAAAGTTCATCTCGAGGAGCAGGAAGCAGAAAGAACACCAACTGTTTCCAAGTCGGACACAGGAAGGGACACAGGAAGGGACACCGGGAAGTAAGCCAACTTTACTTCCGAGTAACGTGGACAGTGTATTACCAGGAAGAGCATGGACCAATGGAGTGTTGTGGTTGGACCAATGGGAGTGTTGCTAGCACGAGTGACTGCCCCACGTAAGGGGGACGTTAACCAACCAGCGTGCACGTTTTAGACGCGTGGTCCGAATATATATAAGGGATAAAAAGTAAATAAACCGGGTCTTTTGCATGCTTCATGTTGAAATAGCAAGGTCCGTTATTACCTACCCTGCACTATTGTCATGTGCTATTGCATTTCTATAGCTGAGGTGAAAAGTTGATATATTTGAGCTGTTGCAGGGTTTTGGGATTGACCTTGAGAGAGGCAGGATTACATGAGTAATTAGGTTTATCTTTCACAGTCACAATTCTGGAAATGTTTTAGAACTAAAGAACAATTTAGGAGCTTTTTTTTCATTTTACTTTGGTTTGTGCATTATTAATACTAGCCACAGAAATAATTTTACCTATTTCAGAGCCATGTAGAGAGAGATCCCTACCAGCTACTTACCCCAGCACCAAATTGGGATAAGTAGTTGGGACTGGTGTGATAATTTTTCACTGGTGTGAATTGCACACTTGGAGACAGTCTACTACTTTTTCATGATGATTATTTTTTATAATAATTAACAAGCTGGAATAAACTGCCTACTTTGTGAAGGTAAGAGTTAAAATATATAGCAGCTGAACAAACATACAGTAATTTTCTCACAGATAGCACTATGAATATTGTATGTTGGTTTTTATTGTTGGTTACACTTTGTAAAGAGCAACAGCTAAAATTTTGGTTTTCTTGGACAACAGCAAACCTCAAAAACTGGAGATGGGCAATAATCCAGAAGAGAAACTTGAGCTCTTCTCAAGCAAAGAAACTTTAGTTTATCAGTGTTCAAATCAGACTCAGTGGTCTGGACTCAATTTAGACCTGAGGTTTATTTTGTGTGATGTTTAACTTGAAAGCACCACATGAAAGTACTTTCTATGGACATGTTTTTAATGGAATCTAGGTCAGAAGCAGGCAGAGGAGGCCATTAAGCAAACAGAGTGAAAAGAGCTAACCAAAAATGTATTCAGTGAGGCACCTGGTGAAAGCAAATGCAGAGAAATAAGAGAAACCAGGTTATTACAGAAAACTATAGTGTTTCAGGCAACAATGTGGGATAAAGGCTTGAGGGATAATTTTCAAAATTTATGTGGGATACATCAGCATTTAGTTAAGAGAGTACGTGTTGTTTCTCCTTCATGCTCTTTTAACTTGGAAGATTTTACAGTTTTCCCAGGCTTCTTTTTTCACTCAATTCCCTGTCAATTCTGTCGATTCCTCACAAAGGATTACTATTTTCTGTCAGCAAATTGCATCACTGTTGGATGGCATTAGGTCTTTTCTCATCCATAATGCTTGATGCACTGTCCATCTGGTGATTCAAGGCACAAAGCTCCTTCAGGCAATGTCTCCACTGGAACAGAGATCGGCAGATTCAGTTTCTTTACACATGGATCTTGCTGGATAAGGAGAAAAAGAAAAAATTTTGGAGATTTAATAAAGTTATACAATCTCTTTGCAGAACAAACATTAGTGCAGAATGAGATGAGGAGAGATCAGGTCGTATTTATAGATAGGAGCAAACCTAAAACATGATGGCAGGAAACTGTAACTTAAGAAAATTTAAGCATAAGCAGGGAGTCAAGGAACCTAACTGTTGTGATTCCTGTTTTGACAGGCTAGTAGAGGAGAAGGGACCCATGTATGTGGCAAGCCGGTATTTGCTTCAAGTAAACAAAATAGGAAAGATGTGATCATGAGTGGAAAAAAGATAATTTGAAATAAATGGAGCTCTTGAAGCCCAAGTGTTTTAGTAGCAACAAGGAGGAAAATATATTCTATATTTCAAGAACAAGAATAGAGATTTTAAAAATCAACCACTACAGTAATAATTTTTATAATATACTTGTAATATTTCAGTGTTCATCTTCTTAACAATTTAATGAGCCTTAATCAGTGTAAAGTACCTAAATCAGGAGTATTTTTCCCTGAGTGTGTTCAAAAGGAGCTGTGGTTTGTTAAGTGTTACAGGAACACCAACATGTCTCTTCCACCTTCCGCAGAAATATAAAAGCAGGACATGGATGGCATGATAACATTTCCATTATGTGAGTTATGGGCACAAATGATAGCAAATCTCAACAGTAGAATAAAATATAAGTATGAAAAAATACCTGGGAGAAAGTGTGGAAAGAAGACCAGAATCAAACTGTAGGGTTTAAAGAAAAATATCTTTAATAACTGGCAAAAGCATAATTAGCCATGATGATGCTGTTGTTAATTACTCTTAATTGAGTAGTTTTTTAAGGATGCAGTAAAACACAAAGACGACAAAAAGCCTTTAACAAATGTGTACTGTCTTTCTGTGTTCAGGTCTATCTTGCAGCAGCTGTTTTTGAGCCTGACTTTTCCACGTTTCCTTGAGGCAGGTAAGTCAAGAGAATGTTAAAAGAGTCAACTTTGAGTAAAGTAGAAGGTAAGGCTGGGGGCCATATTTGGATCTCCCCATTGTGTCTGTGACTTAAAAATGTCATTGTTTACTTATTTTTCTTCTTTCTGTCAGCTGATATGGAAGACGATGATTTCAGTGCTGCCCTTCCTAAAACAAGCTGTATCACTGAGCAAACTCAGTATTTCTTTGAAAATGATGATAAATCTTTTGGTGGGATTGTAGACTGTATAAACTGCTCCAGGTAAATTTTCTTCAATATAGGTAATAACTTTTGGATATTTGTTTCTTTTACAAAAGACACTATTATAGGAACAAAAAATATATTTTGCATTAATAGCACCAAACCTACATAACAAACACAAAAAAGTTACAGAAGGAAAATGATAAATTGAATTTTCTTTAGAATTGTTTAGAATTAATTTTAATTGTAATAATTGAAGAATTATAGAAATATTTTAGTCAAAATTTTTATTTTATAGCCTATAGTCTATATATGCTCCATAAAAATTCTATTTTTATCTCTTACAATTTGTTTTCATTTATTATATGAATGTAAAGGTGTTCTGCAATATCAAGAAGATTATTTTCTTTATTCTGGTTGTGTAATAGAATTTTTGATGGCCAAGAAGTTAATGCAGATCATCTTAAAATTTACCTTCTAGTTAATAGTGCTTATAATTTAAGAGCTGTAGATCTTATTGAGCAGACAAGCTGTTTTGTTTTGTGATTGAAAGAATTACTCTTCAGGAGCCGTGTGCCCATTCAAGATGATGTTTAATGTTACATTCAAAAAATTGGATATTTCAGAAACATAGCAACTTGGACTTAATTCTACATTTAATAAAAAAGCCTACGGGGTTGAAAGTTTGCATACATTAGGAGTTTCTGAAAATGTCTTAGAAATTAAAATTAACAGACAGATTTCAAACTCCTTGAAGACAATATTTCAAGCCAGGAAAGAAAGACAAAGGGCACGGGAGAATGATGCCAACAAAAACACATGGACATTCTTTTCACACTTCCATACTTCCTCCTCCATGTTGCTAGTAGGTGTTTGTGTGGTGCCTGGTTGTGCAGAGAACTCATTAAACTGGGTGTTTTGGTTTTGTTTTTTGTAACATTTTTGGTTTGGTTTTTGGTTGTGGTTTTTTTAATCTGGAGAGTTTTCAGAAGAGTTCTTTAGTTTAGTTTACTGAAAGACTACATAAATGATTATGCTAATATTACAAAAATAGTGCTACAGTGTGGGAATGGGTATGAAAGGACAATTTAAGCTGTTTAAAGCAACCAGATATGTAATCATAACATCAGTTATTTAATTAACAGGTATTTTGTCCTCTTATTGTACCCAAACAGTGGCACAAACTCATCATCTGTGAAATTTCAGAAATAATCTGATCAATTCACACCTAAGTAATAAAATGCTTATATGGCGTAGTAACCACCTAAATGAAAAAGTTTGCTTGTTATTTTATACGTGTATGAAAATGTATTTAGAATCCACTAAAAGCAATTAACCTGTTAGATTGTCCCAAATGTACCCCTCTTTGACAGATAGAATATATTTTATTAGTGACTGAGAAATATTAAGATTTTTTTCTCTGCTTTTTTTGAAGGTCTGTTTGCTTTTCCAGTAAATTTAAATTATACATGAAAATTATCCTTGAAAAATGCAGAAATATCTTTACCTTTAGTATCTCAGGCAAGAAATGTGTTATCTAGAAGGGTATAATGCTGTGTATTCAATTATTTATAAATTGAAAATTACCCTACTGACTTAAAGGTCTTTTGTGGAATTATGTGTACAAAAAAAATACAACAATTATACATCCAATACACAGCATACATACTCGAAAGCTCTTTCTCACCCTTCTTACAGACAGATTTATGTGTTGGGATTTTGTTTGTTTGTTTGTTTTTGTGGTTGGGGGTTTTGTCGGTGTTATTAGGAGAAGAATTGATGCTGAATTGATTTTATTTCCCAATACAGCTACTGTTGTAGCAGTACAGAGCAGAGCTAGCTATTATTTCAATTAAAATAATTTTTTGTTCTTTTGCATTTTTTCCACTCATAAGCCTAGTTGAAAGGGGGAACTATGGAAATGTCAAAAAAATTACAAAATTTGTTATCAATGTTTCTTGCTGTTTGTTAATGGAAAAGATAAACAGTACCAGGCAGACTGAATCTGTGAAGTTGGATTACTTTTATTCCAATACTTTATGTCCTTCTCAAATACTGATTTTCTTGCTTCATTTAAACATAGGTTTTTGTTGGCTTTTTTTCCAGACTTTATCATGCAGAGAAGATTTCAAACACCAATCTAGTATTCATTATTAGTGACAGCCAACTGCTCTGCCGCTCCTGTGACCCAAAGCCACTGATGCAAGCAGAGAAGCCGGGTATCCTTTAAAATCACGCAGAAACACAGAATCTGTAAGGTTGAACGGGACCACAGTGGTCGTCTGGTCCAACCTCCCTGCCCAAGCAGGGTCATCCTAGAGCACATGGCACAGGATGGCATCCAGACGGTTCTTGAATATCTTCAGTGAGGGGGACTGCACAACCTCTCTGGACAACCTGTTCCAGTGTTCAGGAACTTGCACAGTAAAGAAGTTCTTCCTCGTGTCCAGGTGGAACTTCCTGTGCATCAGTTTCTGCCCATTGCCTCTCTTTCTATCGGTTGGCACCACTGAAAAGAGCCTGGCTCCATCCTCTTGACACCCACCCTTTAGGTATTTATACACATTAATGAGGTCTTCCCTCAGTCACCTCTTCTTGAGGTTGAACAGGCCCAGCTCCCCCAGCCTTTCTTCATAAGAGAGATCCTTCAGACCCTTGACCAACTTAGTGGCTCTCCATTGGACCTGCTCCAAGAGCTCCATGTCTCTTCTGTACTGTGGAGCCCAGAACTGCATACAATACTCCAAATATGGCCTCACCAGGGCTGAGTAGAGGGTCAGGATCACCTCCCTCAACCTCCTGTCAATGCTTTCTAATACACTCCAGGATTCCATTGGCCTTCTTGGCCACAAGGACACACTGTTGGCTCATGGACAGTTTTTTGTCCACCAGGACCCCCAGGTCTCCGTGGAACTGCTTTCCAGCAGATCGGCCCCCATCCTGTACTGGTGCATGTAGTTGTTCCTCCCCAGGTGCAAGACCCTACATTTGCCTTTGTTGTACTTCAGAAGGTTATCACATTATTTAGTAGTGTAGATTGATTTTTGGCTATGATACACTGGAATATATTTGTTAAAAAAATGGCCTGTTCACGTACATATTAGTAGCATGATTTCTATTGGAGTGCTTGAAGCAGCAGATGTTTGTGCGTGATATCATCCGAAGTAGCAGTCACTGAGATAGAGAGCAAAGCTCTTATTTGTGAGGACCTAAACAGAAATGGGCTCACAGGAACTTACTGAATTTTCCAAAAGGTAGATGCAGAGCCTTGGATCCAGGACAGAATAATGACATGAAGCCAGACAGGCCGGGGGAGGAGTGATTAGAAACAGCTTGGCAGAAGGGGACTTGAGGATCATGATGGACAAGAAGAACATAAATTGACACTGTGCCTTGCGATAAAGAGGGCCAGTTACATTCTGGGCTACTTTAGCAGGTTGGGAGAATTGATCCATCCCATCTCTTCAGCAGTGGTGAGACCACATCTGGAGTGCTGTGTACAGTTTGGGGCTCCCCAGTACCACACTGACATACTGGAGGAAGTCCAGTGAAGGGCCACTGAGGTGGTTGGCATCTGGAGCTCAGGACAGGCAAGGGAAGTCTAAGAGTCCTGGGTTTGTTCAGCTTTCAGAAAAGGCAGAGGTATGTCTGGCAAGAAATAACAAAAAAGGACAACACCAAGATAAGAGTGTTCGATCATGAAAAGTTGGGATGCTGCACTGATGCCTGCAACACTGAGGTGAAGTGATGGAGGCACTTCAGTGTGTGCTCAGTGCCAACTGCTTACTTCTTGTGGAAACTGCTTTAACCATCAAAGAGTTTATCCAGCTGCTAGCATAGAATTTTTTCAGAGCTGGCTGGAGACATAGTTGGCATAAATGCTAAGCAGAGTCCTTGCAACACATGCATTAAAATAAAAGCATGTGAAAAGTTGTTCAAATTTACAACCACCTTCATGCCAATCTCTATGCCTTTAGCCTGTTCACTGCAGTAGATGTTCACTGTAGTTAATAGATACATAAAACCAACATTCACATATTCCAGGCCAGAATAAATCCACTTGGATTTTTATCTGTCATATACACTTGAGGATAGCATGCCAGAGGTGGTAAATCAAATCATAATTTGGATTATTATGACAGAGTATGGAAAACAATTAGTAATACCTTTGTCCATGTCAGGAAGTTAGTTGAGACAGCATCTCCCATTCTTGAAAGAAAAGCAGATGGTGATAGAGATGACTGTGTTTCTTTGGCACAAGCAATGTCTTCATTGCAACATTGATAAAACTGGAATTCCATCAACACTTGGACTAAAGAGGAAGTTACATTGGGGTGGAAGCAATATCCATGTCATCACAGAACTATGTAAACAAAACCTAATATTCTAATTGGCTCCAGTCCATGACAGTTTGATTAACTGTTGCTGCTGTCTGAATTTATAGACAGCACTCGCTACAGAAAATGAAGCAGGTTTGATGGGAAATGGGCACATGAGTTGCATTGTCCTGTGGGGCCCAAACCTTCTAGAAAGCAGTAAATGACCTCAAGTGGCAGCCAGAGCAGCTGGGTGGGCTTATATTGACTAAATGAACTATTTTATTTTTGTTCCAACTATGCAGTACTAAGCTATTCTCTCTTTTCTATAACTAAGGTACATTGTGAAATGCAGATGTAGCGTAACATCACACAAGCAGACAGAATGACCTTTGGGTGTTATTCAGATGGTTATTATTAGACTCTGCTTCCTTCTGGCTGGTACAGCTTTGCTTGTGCACATGATCTTTTAGAATATTTCTACATTTTGACTCCCCTTTCAGCTGGGCCTCAGCAGACAAAAGGGGAGGTGAGTCTGATAACATCTGAATGAAGACAGATGTAGATCTGTAGAACTAAATTTCCCATCCTCTTCCTTCCATTGGGCATCTCCACTCATTGCAATGAATATCAGCAATTATGGATTTCAGAGATGTAAGCTAAAGCATTAGCTCATGTTTACAGTTAGCTAATTAGTAGTATGTCACTGCTCCCATTTCTATCCTGCTGTTCTGCTGTTGGTTTGGACAGAATTTTCTCTGTCTCCCTTCATAACTGAAATGCTAATAAGACCTGATTAGGTTCTCTGTCTTTTACACTAGGATGTAAAAACCCTACACTGGGATGTTCTTGTCTATGATATTTGGGGTAATATAGGTGTACACATAATAAAACCAATAGTTCTTATAGGCCTTTGCTATAATTTTCAGCCTGTATATTGCATTACTTTTCCAAACAGACTTCCTTGCTTTTACTGTGTATCTTCATTTTAGTAGAATAACTTGATGGTAACATATTCTATAACCAATCAGCACCATTGAAAAATTTCTACTTATAAAATATTTTCTGTAATATTGATGCAATGGTAATAGAAGTAATACAGAAAATCTTCTAAAATTTCATTTTTTATTTTTGATTTGTGCAGAGTTCTGGAAGCACTGGTTCTAAAAAGTCATGCAGGATGTTCATTTTCTAGATTCAAGCAGTGTCAAAAAAATGGTATTTTATTTTGATTTATCTAGAGGGCTGCATTGGGTTGGTTTTCTTTAATTTAAGCAAGGAACTGTGACTAGTGATGTTTATTTCAGTACTGTCTGAATTAGCATAGAAATTGTTCCATTAAAGTAAAAACAGAATGTTAATCCTGCTAATTTATGACACATGAAAACCAGTCATGCTTCTTAACCAGAGAAACAGATGAAGGGCCAAATCCTTGTGAAATGGTCAAGCAACCAAGATACAGAAAGGGTCCTGATGTCTGTTTTGATGAAGCCAAACAGGTAAAATTGAACTTGTAAGACTTTCGGACTGTCTTTAAAAACAATTGTAGAGTTGTTTTAGAAGAGCAGTGAAAACTATGTTTCAATGTACCTTGGTTCCTGGTAATCTATCTATCATTAAACATACTGTTCACTCTAGACCATAGCCACTTTATTTCAAGTATCCCATGAATAACATAAAATTTGCAGCTGCTTTCTTATCTGCCTTTCCTATAACCATTGGACTTTCACACATGATTCCCCCTAGAACAAACCCATCATCAAGCATAAATCTGATGGTTTCTGTACAGTGCTGTTAAATTCAGTTACATGGCTTTCACAACTAGATATAATCCTGGCTTAGAAGTAGTATTTTCATGTTAGTGTTTCCAAATATTATTTAAGGTGTTGTTAAATGATTAAAAACATTATATCTGGTTTAGGATGTTGTTCCTCTTAGAAATTCTGCAAATTCTTAACAGGTGTAAAAATGCATTGCCTTATTGAAATCAGCAAAACTGTGCTGTTTATTATTCCCTGCATTGTGTACATTACAGTTTTGAGGGGAAAAAATTATAGCTATGCCACATATATAAATTATTTTGAATATGCTGTCTTACTTTTCAAAATACTGTATGAAAGAGAGTATGTTGAATTCAAATTCTTCAGAATAAATTTCAGGGCCGAAAGTACTGAACAGGGAAGTACCTGCCGTTATATGAAATAAGTATTTTTAAAATGTATTTGTAATACCTCATCTCATTTCTTCAAAAGAGTTTGTCCAAATCTAGTGCAGTGAATTGGCTTAACTGCCATTTACCAAGTTTTGTTCCAGTATATTCTCCTCTTTTCTTTAATGAGGCACAATTACTGAGATATCCATACTGTTATCTATCCAAACAGTTGATACTTAATGCATTTTTCTAATAATTAAATTTTATTTTAAAAAAGAAGTCTTACTGGATAGCAAAGGTTAAACAAAGTTGAAAAAACATCCAGAAGCTATTTGACCCTTTTAAATATTCCACATTCTGATACATTGTGTGTGAAAGTACAACTCTTGCTCACTAGCTTTATGTGCTAATCAGTGTGTAAGTCATGTGTTTTGTAACAGTGGATCGTTTTGGTTAAGTTTATTTGCAAAATTTGCTGTATATCTCTTGCTCTTGGGTGGATGCTTTCACATTAACTCTGCTAACTGCCAGCAATCTGCATGATATCTCATCTTGTATGTCTTTTTTTCTGTGTTTTCTTTCCTTTCCTCTACTTGCTACTTTGCCCGTTATTAATAGGATCAGCCTATATGCACAACGAGTCGTGCCTCTGCCATGACGTCCGCTCCTATCTTCATTTTTCTGCAAGTTTTCATGTGGTGTGGATGGTCAGTTACTTTCTCTAATTTTTTGTTTTGTTCTTGGCTTAAAAAATTAGCAGACTTTTTTACTTACTAAGCATACGAAGGAAAACAGAATGAAGAGAGTCCCAAAAGCAACAATCTGGAGCAAATTACTATTGCAATATTAAGGGAAATTAAATATGAAAAAAAATCTGTCTGGAGCCTTATAAATCACAATTACAGAACACAAGGGCCTCTCCCGTAGCAAATACAAAGACACGGGAACCTGTTGGGTTTATATGGTCGGCTCTTTGCGATTGCACATGTACTGAGTCATTGTCATTCCCTTCAAAACAATTTTCCCTTGTCCCTTTTAAAATGAAACAGAAGAATAAAGTTTTCTGCACAGAGACAAACAAAGCTACAAGTAATTAGAAGAGATTATAATACCTGTGAAAATAAAGCTGAATTTAGGGATAGCAAAGATGAGTGCTCTGTGTAAGTATTGCTATTGAGAAGAGTAAGGAGTTTTCACTGCATTTAGATTAACACAAATGTTAATGGTGGAAGGTAATACTGTCCATCAATTTGGTTAAACTATTAATTCCGTTAAATCGTATTTTTACTTTTTATTTATTTTTTTCAACTTCAGCATATTCATTGCCTAATTACAACAGAAAGTGTGGGGTTTTTTCTGATGAAATACATGGATACCTGAAGTCCAGCATGTTGACCTAGTGCAGGCTCTGGGGTTCACAACAAAAGCCTTGGCATTTTCAACTGCATTGTATTTAATGGTATGAGAGTGTGCACTGCTATGCTAGTGACATTTATGCAAAGAACTACTGGTCTAAAGAGAAGTAAATTCATGACTTTGTATACTAGAGTTTCTGATCAATATTATTACTCAGAAAACCACTAGAGGGAGATACTAACATAGCTATGAAAGTACAGCCAATTGAGAGACAGAAATGGAAACTTAGAGGTCATTTTTCTGAGTTAGTGTAGTAAAATATTGAAAATTGTAACAATTTAGAACACTCATTTTCTCAATAATTTATATTTTTTATACTTGCGGGAAGGTAGATTAATATCACTTGAACATCACTGGAAAAAAACCTTTAAGTTCTGCTTAACAGCTATATTTAAGTAATTTTTAAGTTTCCTAATCTATGTTTAATTATCTAATTTCTAGCAAACCTAGGAACTTGAACAGCCATGGCTGAAGGTTGCAAGGAAGGGTGAGAGTCCCTTTCCTCCAGCCAGTGGTATTTCACATTAAAATTTAGAAGATTAACATCTCATGTTCCTACTCATGCAATTTGCTCTGCAAGTAACCTTATTTTAATTAAAAAGCTACTCTCCAACATATGTAAAGCAGCAGAGACTCACCTTGAACTGAATTCTTTATGTCAAAAATGGTCTTTCTGCTCAAGAAACCAAAATAATTGGAAACTCACGAAATATAATTTTAGCTGATAGGCTTTTGGCAGCAAAAAGGTATAAAGGTAATTTTGTTCATCCATCCTGTGTTTAATAACTTTGTGATTTTGAAAATGGGTTCTTACTGAACATTGATCTGTGTAGTTTTATTAAAATCACTGAAGCCAACACAGATACAAACCAGCTGATCAGGTTCAGTAATGGCAACTGGGATTTTTTTCAAGGATAACAAAATAGTCTTTATCACCCCCTTGAATATCTTGCTCTTACTTCTTACATGCACACTCTTTTTGTTTACCATGCCTGAGAATAAAGAGAAGAACTCTACAAGTTTTTAGCCCTTTCTGGGAATGTCTTATTTCCATCAGATCCCATGGATGTCAGTGGGAGTTTTGAGGGTGATTAGCAGCTTGAGACAACCGTATACATCTTCCATGGGATTGGCTGTACCCCTGATCTACGTGCAGGTAGCGGTACAGCTTTGACAGATTTATGTGGCTGTCCAGACAAAGAAGAGTAACACAAATTTTATGAAAAAGCATGCGTTGGAACTTGAAATGACACTTGAATAAAAGTAAAGGTGTTCTCCATGCAGCATTTAAAATATACTCTTATAAAAGATATAACTTTGAGATAATTGGTTGATATCAAAGGCCGGATCAGAAGGTCCTTGGCAGGTACTGTTGTTTTATCCATTTGTAGTCAGTGTAGCACAATGGATTCTGGTAAATGATTAAGATTTCAAGACAAAGTTTTAGTACATAAAATAGTTCTAGTATACTTCTAAAGGAGTCACAAATATGTTTAAAGACTTAGATATGTATGTGTGTATATATATGTATTTATACATATGTATTTATATTTCTGTATGTGTTAAAATTTTAATTTAATTTTAATTTTGGACTGGCACCACCTTCAAGGAAACACTGATAAATAGCAATGAATATGCAGGTTTGATACTTCACAATTAATTCATTTCCATTCTTCAAGTGCTGAATAATTTTCACAGTGTGTGATGTTGTAAAATAACCCTCTTTAGAGTTATCACAGTAAGGCATGACATGAAGGAGGTGGCATTTGAATTTGATGCTTCTCTACCTCAAGCATGCAAGGAAGTTTGACATGAGACTTATTAATGTAAGAAATTTCTGCTATGCTTCTGATGAGATGATACTGGCTAAAGAAAATTCTTTTCAATTTATTTTCCAATTCTTTCCCTCTTCAATGAGAAATAATATACAGAATGCTATTTTGAAGACAACAGAGAGAGGACATGCCCAGCTGATCGGATGGTTTTTCAGGTTTTCTGTGTGACTAATGTACTAGTGAGTAATATAAGGGGCTGGAAATTTTCAGTGAAACTGCTTAAAAATAGTTCAGTGTCTAATTACACCACCAGAAGATAAAATAAAATCATACTATGTAATTTGTTAGAAGAAATTTTAAAAGAAATCTCAAAAATAATATTTACAGGAAACAGTTGAGAAGTCTTTTTAAATCTCAGAGGCAGGGCGTTTTCAAAAGAAAGACATTTTGAAGACCATTCAAAACTGACATTTTGCTCAATCTGATTCCAAATTAATGATGGGTTTCTGCTAATTCCCATAAAACTGTTGATTTTTTTGAATTTATGTAAATGAGCATGTAATCAGACTTTCTCCTCATTTTTATTTTTCTTTTATATATATATATATAATTTCTTGTACTTTTCACAACAGTTAAAACAATGCAAGAAAATTCCAGTGGAGGAAAAAGCAATTTAGATAGGATTTACTGTGCCTTCTTTGCCACTACTATTTTTGTCTTGGCTTAAGATGCAAAAGAATAACTGATTCCAGAGATAATATTTAGAAATCGTTCTTGGCAGAACTGCTGGTTTACCACTGTAAATTGGTCTACAAACCTCAGAAATTCAATGTGACTTTGATCAATATGAGGTTAAAACCTCACCAACCTTGAAATATGTGTATAAGCCTTGTATACTTTTGTCTAGTACAGTTTAACACTCATAAGAAGATGCCTCTGCTGCATGAGGCTTCCAAGACATTCTCCACTGTTGTGAAGTTAGGAATCCTTTAAAAACTCCCCTGTGGGTCTTAGAGAGAGAGCAAAAGATATTAAAACATTTCTTTTAAATCCAGTAAGAATACTACATAAGATGACTGTTAAATGTAAAAGCAGTGCCCATAAATTGTGATGCAGTTTTTTAAAAAGTCTCTAAATGAAATAGAAATGGGCAACAGAATGGAGATGTTTTCAAGTACATTTAGTAGTAGGATTAATCCATCAACATAATTTACCCAATATTTGGTCTAATGCAGAGGTGACATGGAAGCTGAGTGTTCTATGATTCTATAAGTGGAAGTCCATTTACTCTGTATCCTTACTGGATGACATTTTAACTGTAATAATATTTTCCCCTTCCTATTATGCATAATGTTGTTTAAGACCTTCAATTTACTTATTACTTACTCTCCAGGTATCTGTTGGAAAATTTTAAACCTCATGCTTTACTTAAAACTGTTTCTTCAAAGACTACTCTTCTAAGTAATTTCGATGATAAGAATCTTAAATGCCAAGAGGTAACATTGAGCACTGTTCATTGAATTCATATGAGAAGAAACCTGTACTGATAATTCTGTTTCTGATGGTACTCACTGTGAGGAAGAAGCAACAGAGTTATTTTTAGATGCTTTGAATAGAAATAAAGCTAAATGACAAGACACAATGCAGATGCAAAAAGTGACAGAGACAAACTGAATAAACCAGAAAGTTCAGTGCATCTTCAAATCTTTGCATCCTACTCCAAATCTGGTGAAGCAGAGTTCACTTATGACTTGCTTACTGACCCCAAACCTTATGAATTTTGAACTTGTAGAGTGCAATCAACTGAAAATAAAGTGTAAGTTGAAATTACAGAACTAAATTATAAAGCTAGCAGATGACAGAGACGTATCTGGAAATGGTTACAATTGATAAAGTTCTGAAGAACTAGAATGGTGGTTTGGAGGGGGCGTTTTACATCCAAGTTTCTAAAGGAGGTTGTTTGTAAATGATATAATTCCTGATAACTTATTGAGCCTAATTGGTCTGCTTTTTCTGGTTTTCAGTATATTTATTCCAGACTGATTCTGATTCCTCTGACCTCTTTGCTTTAATGAATGCATTGTGTATGGTGGGAGTCTCATTAAAGTCTTCACCCCTTAAAACTGACACAAAGAACTCATTGAAGTCCTTTGCTATGCCCTCTAATCCCCAAGTTCCCTCTTTACACCTATGTTATCAGGCAGTTGCCCTAACTCTCTATTTGACTTTGTACTTTTGATTTATTCAGAATTTTCTACTATATTTTTCAACATATTTTGCAGAGAGGTCATCCGAAATCCTTTTATCAGCCATCTTAATTTCTTGTTTATATCTAATCTGCCACTTTTATATGCTTTCCTGTTCTTACCCATTTTAGTAAACTTGATTTCTTAAGTTCTGACATTTTATCTATGACTGTGCTTAATTAAAATGGAGGAGTGTTTCTTTGGGGTTTTGGGTTTGGTTTGAGGTTTTTTTTTTGGTTGGAGGGGGAGGTTGGTGTTTTTTCATTGATTTTGGGGTTGCTTTTTGTAGGAGAGGGATGATAGGGAATAGAGCAGTGATTGTTCTAATTGCAGCATTAATTTTATGAGGAAATCTAATGCAGTATTTCTAAGTACTCTTCTGGATCTTTGTGGGGGACTTGCTGTTTTAGGGGTTGTTTGTTGTTGGGGTTTTTTTAACCACTTTTGTTAATTTTTTTCCCTTTCTTGAAATTGATATCTTTTGTTTTGGATTTGTTTGGTCTGATCTCTCACACACAATGTTAAACCCTGTTGCATTGTTGTCTATAGAACTACTAGAGCTATACTTGAGCTACGCAAAGCAGCTCTCTACTAATAATTTTGAAGCAGGCCCTGTGCACCACTAAAGATTCAAAGACTGTGTCTTCCAAAAAGCAGACATTTATCATATCAAAAAATGTGATGTCTACATCTCTTTTTGATAAGGTATCAACCAGTCTATATGTGGCTTCTGTAATCTCGCATAGCATTTCATAATTGATATTGTCACTTTGATCAGGTGGTCTGCAGTGCAATCCTAGTATTACATTTTTATTATTAAGACTCTAAAATTTCTTACCCATGGAAATTTATTCACACTTTCTTTTTCCTGTAATACTTCTATGCTATTACACTTTGTACTATCCTTTACATACCACCCTTCTGTTGTATTTCCTACACTGCCATTCTTATGAAGTTGGTTGCATGACAATGCTCTGATTATTCTCCTTCCCCCAGTTTTCTGATATGTTTATTATTTTGGAATAGTTCATTGATGATTTATCTTAATTAACCCATCTCAATTCTAGGTTCCTAGCCTTGATGTAGTAACAGTTGAAAGTTTTACTTAAGGATGTGCCAATATATTAAAGGTGTTTTAATGACCCTTCCTTATTTATCCTGATTGTACTTTTTATCCTCACCACCTCCCCTGAATTTTCTGAGGTACATTGAATATTAGTTATTTATGCTTCAGTGGCATGTCAGTCCAAACCAGGAGCTATTCCATGCTTGTTGGCTTTCCTCCGCTTTCTGTTCTAAAATCCTTTTCATTTCTGTGCCAGCAGCTGAGCTTTGTTACTGTTAAGGTGCAGTCTGTCCTTCTCTGTACATATTCCTTCTGTTCAAGAACTTTCCCCAGTTCCTGCTATACCTAAGTCCCTTCCCACCTACACTGTTGCCTTGTCCTTGGAGGCTTGGGATCTCTTGGAAAATGGAAAGTGTCTTTTTATACTATGGGTACAGAATACAATGAAAACAAGAGCAAGACCAAATATTTTCAGCCTTCAGAGCTACCCATGAATCTCAGACTCAGTGGACAGAGCAGTGCAGGGGATGGCTGGAACATTGCCCTGGTGTTTTAGGCAGCTAAACATAGATAGTTCTGAGAAACAAGAACGTATAAATATATTACAGACTCCAGAACAGGTATCAAATGTATTTCAGACAGACTAATGAATAAGTCCATAATGTGAAAGATATGAGGCATTATATGTAAAATGGGATCAGATAACTGAAGTTAATGGTAAAGAGGAATGGGGAAAAGAGATATGATTACTGTGACATAACGAATAGTTAGGTCCACTGATGCATGACAGAGTGGCGCAGGTCAGAGTCAGCCTTCAAAGTGAAGGGTGTCTTCTCTACAGACTGCATCAAATGTGTACAAATAGCCAATAGAAAATTTGGTTCTCATACTAGAATACAGCATCAGAGACAAAGAATTTTCATTCTCCTTGATCATATCTTCACAGGCAGAGCATATTTGTTTTCATATGCAATCATGTTGATGTAATGGACACAAACATATTCTGGTATTTGTTTTCTAATCTTGAAAAGTTACCTGTTCTGCCATCTTTCTTCACAATGAATTGATACTAAAAATCTCAAAATTGATGTAATTTTATGGAATATAGATGTGGTTTCTGGGGCCCCCCAGGTATGTCCCATAGCATTTCTTGCTTGATAGTGTAAGTATCCCAGTTAGTTCATAAGCGGCTGCAGTAAGCCTTATAAGTATTTAATCCTCCCATGCATACAGTTAATGTAGTAATGCCACTCTGTATCAAAAATCAGACAAACTTCCAGGAATTATTTTGATGCTATTTTATGCAAAATAACATATATAAAACCAAAAAGGATGCCTGAAGGATAGTTCAAAATGTTGAAGTCTAAAATATAGATGACTACTCAGGAAATTTAATTGTAATTAATGTTAAATTATTTCTTCTTTTCTTGTCAACAGGAAGATTCGGCTGACTGCGGTGGTGTCTCTGGTCTGAGTCCATCACTGTGGTCTGTGGTAGGAATTCAGCTGGTCCTGCTCTGGCTGTTATCTGGCAGCATACACTGCCAGTTATGACCTTTCTAAACCAAAACCTGCATAACTTAATCAAGACCCGGCCAAAACAATAGCCTCAGTTTCATTTTAAAAAGGGTCAGCTATTCAGATAGCAGCAGAACAGCAGTGCTCTTGTCTGATATCACTCATGAGACTCACAAAGGCACCGACGGTGGCTGCATGTTGGAGTGTCGGATCCTTAAACGCGTGAATGCTGCATCATCGATGCCATCTGAACAGAATTCTGTACGTGCTTCACTGGGGAATCTAAGATTTTTATTTTTTTGTTTGTTTGTTGTTGTAATCTTGATGACTTCATGCAAAAGGGCTCCCCTGACAATAGCTTATGTATATGATTTTGATTTCTTTTAAGCTTTGGATATCTTGAAGATTTATATTCTTTTACATGAACATTTATTTAAAAAAAAGAAAAGAAAAAAAAGAAAAAAAGAAAATTTAGTCCCCAATATACATTACTAGCACCACTTTGAATATTGGTTTTGTCCAAACTAGTTGAGTAAAATGAAAATATTGGCTAGCCTTCATCGGAAGTTCAGCATGATTGAAATGTTTTATGATGAATGGTTTATGCTTTCAAAATTAATCATGCAGCGAGAAAAGTTTTGGTAGTTTGATAAGTTGGAAAGAAGGAAGGAAGGAAGGAAGGAAGGAAGGAAGGAAGGAAAGAAGGAAGGAAACTTCTGTTTTTAAAAATATAAAGGTGCTTGAGAGTTTAACTAAAAAGTGATTCTCGTCTTAAACTTGGTGTCATCTGCAGAAAAATTTTAATTTCAATGTAATATTCACCTCCTTTTCACAATGCAGTTATATATAAAAGCTAGTCGAGTCCTTCAAAGAATCAAAAAAAATGCTTGTGAATAAAAAATGTCTGTGATATTTAAAAATTGGTTTCCAAGGGTATTTTGCATGATGACAATGCTATGTTATTGTTTTTCAGTTTGTTTTCTTTGATGGTAGAGTATAGTCCATTGAAAAGGTAACTGAGTGATTCTTTTATTGTGTGAGAAACTGAACGTTGCAATGTGTTGCTATCAAATCATATTAAATTATATTATGAAACAGAGCTCTGAATATACTGTGCAATGAAGAAGCTGAAAAATAGGATAAATTTAGCTATTGTAACAAAAAGGTTGAGTTGGATTTTTTACAGAATAGCAATCTCATGAAAACCTGTGTACAGATATTTTAAGTATATAAAAATCAGATTTAACACATTTATTTTTGGAAGTGTACGTTCTCTAGTGTTCATATCAGGTTCCCCCTTTGTTTCCTTCATATAAAAACACCCATAATATTAAAAATCTTACTATTGCTATTTATTATAGAAAATAGCATATTTAACAGCAAAACATCCTGGTTGCTGAGATTAGAAAATCTAAGCAAATGGGGAGCCTTCAATCTGTATGTATGCACATTGATACTTGATTGTGAATAATAATTTTAGAAGTTGTTTTTATACAACCTCATTGGTGATACAGATTGGTGCAGTAAATTACAATATTACAGTGTAGCATAGCGTTGATGCAAAATATGATTTGCGCTTTTTTTTCTAGTTTTCAGAACTAAACAGTATTGCAAGACAGCTAAACCAATGAATGTGCAACTCTGCTGCTATTGTACAATTCTGCTAACAACTGCAATGTGCAAATATTAATATGGCACAATACACTAGCTCTTTAAAAAAAGCAAGAAAATGCAAAGCATTGGTATGCATATGCTGGCAATTGATTGATGTGATTTTGATCATGCCAGAAGCTTAAAGAAATAATTGGGCATGCATTAATATCCTATGAAAACTGAAGATGCTACTCAAAGCCGTGGCATGGCTTAAAAGATCAGATGTCTACTGTAGTTGTACACATGGCTGGTTTGTTGTTTTTCTCATGTACCTTGGCTCCAGCTATGTATTTTCTCGTGCTTGGGAATACAGTGAGTGAAAGAAATAAAACCTGACCTTTTGTTCACTGACCAGATTCGGCTTTTTAAAAAATATCTCTAGTAAAGTCATGGGGTTAAAAGTACAATTAACTGTGTTGGATGACTTGAGATCCTGCTCAGGAAAGCAAGCTTATTTTGATAACAGGTGAAGATAATCTTGGATCTCTTCCTTCCAGTAATATTACTGCACTTCTCTTCACCCTATCACCAATCACTACCTGATAAAAACTGGTTTGAGTCTTTCTAATTCTAAGACTGCATCCTGTATTTTTCCTTAACATGATCAATTGAAATTTTGTGGGAGGAACAAGTGTTGTAGGATTAGGCCAATACTTACCACACCCATAGCTTTTACTCTTAAGATTGCTTAAAATACATATTAGTTTGCATTTTGCTCTTTTAATTTCTTGAAAGATTGTCAGTATATTAAGTTCTCTATAGGTTTCACTTAGCTTTCCCAAAGAAACCCTTCATGGAAAAGTTACATTGCTTAACATTTCAGAACAATTTGCTGATAGGCCATATTCTGAGTTACTTAATAAACATTTGATTAGAGTCTGTGGACAGAAAGAAAGATGGCACAAAGCCATGCTGCCACAGAAAGCAACCGTGGCTTTTGTTCTCATCCTGCTTCCTGTAGAGTGCTCAAATACAAAGGAGAGAGGCCTATGCCATGAAGATGCATTAACCTTCTTGGGTTGTCTGAAGAGGGAAATGTTACTTGTTGCTTTTCTCTGCCCCTCTGTATGACCTGAAGAAACATGTTTCTATATAAACACTTAGCCTTCCAGCCATTTTACCTGTCTGTTAGAAAACTCAGGATCTGGCCCTCCTCCCAGAAGGGCTTGGTACTGTCCCCATAGAACTCAATACTTTAAACAGGAAAAAAATGAAATTTTGGCTTCTATTTCACAGAAAGCAATAAGTATTTTGATTAAATCCAAGTGATGTCCAAGGTTTTTTAAAATGCACTATCTAGATAGCTGCAAATTACAAAAAACAGATGGAAAATTCAATGTGAACTTTAGGGATCTCAAAATGTGAATACCAGTCTTTTAGAAATAACTTCCATGAATAAATACGTATTCTCATGCAGAAGAGTATTCTTATTTTCAGATAATGCATAATAGTCATCTTCTCTTGTCTGTGAGAGAAGAAACTTGATCCTAGGCTTTAAACTGAGACACTTTCAAATTACAATATGGTGTAAAAAGGTTTTTTTTCAAAAGCCGGATAAGAAGTGTGTTGATATTTGCTCAGATCCTTTAAATGGCACTAAGGGAACTGTTGGGACTGTTTCAATTTACACAGAAGTCATGCAGCCTATTGTATGCCTGGCAAATAACCACCATTAAAGTTGTTACAGCATGGTACCATGCAGAACATGATCTGAGGATGGACTTAGCATGAAAGGTTTCTTTCTGGGTTTTCATTTAAACAACCAGCATTACTGCCAAAACACTGACCGTGGTCCATATTTGTAACAGGTTTTTAACATGACATAGCAGGTTTGATTGACAAGATTTTTAGGTCCTGTATCTTTAAAACTTTAGTATGATCTTTTTCATGTTTCTAATGCTTGAGGCTTTACTGCTTAACTTGACAAAAAACAGTGTTTCTGCCATTTGTAAGTTTTCCTATAATATTCCTTTTACAAACTTAAAAACTGGCCTTACTGGGTTCAAATAGGCAGTATCCCTTTTAAGTGACCTTTGCAACCCAAGTGTTACTTGCTGTGGGTGAGTTTTTCAGAATCACTGAAGAGACATTAAGACCTTTTGTTTCCATTAGCACTTAAACTCAGAAAATGTGCTTACTGTGTCTTACTTTCAAAACACAACCTCAGTCCCACTGGTCCTAAAAATTCAGATGCTAGCACACTGGTTATTAAGAAGTATATTAATGTCAATAAGGCACTGCAACGTACTCGGGTGCTTTAGGAATGTCAACTGAAGGTGAAATCTTAATAACTCATTCCTTAGGATAAATTTTACTGTAGCTTCATCAGACATCCAAGCCTTTAAAGGCCAAATTTATTATTTTTTCATACCACAATGTTAATATTGTTAATACTCATTGTACACTACTGTAAAAAGATTAAAACAAAGTGTCTGAAAACAATCCAAGAGTTTTGAAAAGTTAGCCTCACCCTCTGCCCAGCTACTTGCATCTGTCTTGTTTATGGTTTAAAAGAAAAACATCATCTTGAAGAAATAATTTCACTGAGGCTAAAGGGATACTGTCTTGTTCAGATGCCATGAAATTGCGATTGTGATCTGACAAAGCTGTCTTCTCTTCTTGTGTTGTATGGAATCTCTGGATCATGCTTTCTGGGATATTTTTATTGAAATGCTCAGTGTGCGTTTCTGCAAAAAAAGGCTTGATTGCTCTTACAAGACAAGCAGGTCTTTCTCCCTTTTCTTGTGTTCTCTTGACACTTTTGTGGAACTTGACAAGCCTGGAAAAATAATTTTTTGTAAAAATTTGTACAATAATGTTATAAAAAGTTTATAATCCTAGAAACTGTTGTGTTAATTCTTGTGCAAAAACAGTATATTCAGAATAAAAGTTTATCATTTAAAATCAACAACTGCTTTGATTGTTCACTCTGTATAATAAAACCATGTGGTTAAGAGCCTACATAATTTGCTATACAATACCTCTGAGTTTGCTATGTAATTGCACCCAAGTGTCTGAGAGAGATTTTCCAATGTGGAGAGAGTGACTTAACACAGTTCTTATTCAGGTTCAAAGGAAGATGTGCAGCAAATACTAATTTCTGTTTCGTTTGTGGCTGTGATAATTTCAAAAAAAGATAAAAAAGATTTGTAACTAATGAAAACTGAGAGTCTGCAAGCACTGAGTAAAATAGTAGTCTGCAAGGCATCTGAGGTAGCCCTGTTGTTCTGAACAATTGCTTTTGGAATGATTGTCATTTACTAAGTTGTAAACATTGAAGTCCAAGAGTTCATTCACATGAAGAAGCAGAATAAAATCAGATGGCTTAGATGGGTGCTGCCCATGTTGTTGCCAGACCTCTGACAAAAATTGCTGCATGATTTATGGATCAGCTTCTGTAATGCTCCTAAGCATTAAATTCAAAGTGGGTCTGTGTACCTTAATAAACAGGCTTGAGATGTTGTTTCACTGGGTTTTCAGACTTACTGTGGTGGCACTGGCAATCTCTGTCAGAAGGGCAGGGCAGATGGCTGCAAGTGGTAACTGTTTAGAAACCTGATTTTAATCCTCGACTGCGTATGTGTCAAAGCCCAAAGAGAATGGCAGTTGTAAATTACTGCTGGATTTACTGAATCCCTGAGGAGTCAGATAAGAGGGTAAGAAATCAAATACAGATTCTAATGCTGCAAAGTAACAGATCACCCATGTGGAAATGCTGAAAGGCAACACATGACACTGCACATCAACATCCAGAGATTACTGGCCTCAACTAGATTAAACATTGCTGCCTAACTACATGATTACTCCACATGCTGAACTCATTGTATCATGTTTTCTGTATGCTGACTGCCATTCAGATGTAGAAATAAATAAAACCCAAAAATCCCTTCCTGATACCATGATTAAGTTAAATTCTGTATTACAATACACTATTTGTTAAGTATCAGAAGCCAACACTCAGAAAACACAGCATTTCTTCCCCTACTTCTAGAATTTACAAGCAGCTTTGACTTTATCAGTTTGATTTGGGAATGGCTGCACTGCAGTGAGATGTTCTGTACTATTCCCTGGTGGAAATCAAGCCAGAATACACTTGGCCTGTCATCTTGTATTATTTTGAGAGGCAACTTCACATTGACCGATAGGGTCCTATTGCTGCTAACCATCTACAAAAATTGGGAAGTTATATAACTCTGATGTTATAAAAACCCTTCACTGTCACATCTGCTAGCACAGTGCTCCTTGTAATGCTTGACTGAACAAAATGCACACCCTAAGCGGTACAACATTTTCTCTGCCTGTTGCAAAAGACATTGAAAACAAGATTTCCCTTCCCCTTGGGCTATTAGGAGCCTTTGTTCCCAAAGTGTGCATGAGAGAGGAGGGAAGGAAAATGAGACTTCTCCAGAATTATTTTATCTTGGTTCTCACTGTATTTCTTCTAAATTATTTTTATATCTATTTCCCAGTTTCCCTGATTGTGAATATAACATTCCCAGAAGCTGACTGTTCCTTCTGAAACCTTGTTCAGAAACCCAGAAGCTTTTTATTAAATGCTCCCCTTTCAACAGACCACCAACACCTTTGTTTCTTTTGGGGTTTTGACTTCTTTTCTTTTTTTTTTTCCTCACAAGCATTTTCCTGACTAGATCTCCAGTGTACATCCCATGTTTTGTAGAACAGATATTTTAACTTGGTAGGAAGTGTTTCTCTTGGGGAAATGTTAAACACGTTTGTGATTTGTCTCACCTAACTGTAGTTGTCTACAGTTAGTCATGAGTTCCCTCTGTAGTGAAACCATTTTGGGAGCTTGCTGTGCGAGCTGCTGGTCCTGCCCAGGTTTTGACCATCTGCCTTAATGATTGGAAGGTTGATTCTTAAAAAAGAATTTTCTACTCCTGTTTTAGCAGTATGCCTTTTCAAAGAGAGGAATTATCACATTAAGTAAAAGCTGCGTCCACTACTTTATCCATTACTTTCATGTTTGTTTGGGTTTTTACGGGTTCAGTGCTGCTACTTTCTGACAGCTGCTTTGAGAAAGGAAATATGAAATACAGGACTTCAGTGGTATTCACACTCCCTTTTCAAGAAAATATTTCATTTATTTTTTCAGTCACTGAATTAGTTATTTCATAAAATAAAATGTGTGTAATTGGGAATGGAAGCTATCTCAGAATTTCCATTTTAACTTTTGTTACTTTAACCCAGACTCTTCTTGTAACCCAGAGTCTTGTGATCTCAGCCTCCATTCTGTGGCTTGATTATTTAAAAATAAATTTTTAGAGCAGTGTAATACACACACACACATACAGTGGAAAGGGTAATTAAAATTCTTGGAACACTGACGAATAGTACTATGTTTTGGTATGTGTGGTTAGCATGTATTATTTTTGTAAGCTATTTGAGAGTCCAAGCAATTAGTATGCACTATGGTAAGGGTTAGTCAGTTTGCCATATACGCTCTTATGCCTTCAGGAATCAATTAGCTCTAACAGAAAATTGCAGGCAACCAAGGTTCAGCTCTGCCTGGAAAAGTACTGTAATACCTAATTTCAAATGGTCTGGAAATTAGGGGCATTGTCCTGTCCTGTTTACCCTATAGTCTCCACAAAGAATAAATGACTCCCAGTAATGGCAGGATTTGCTTTTGACATCTTTTGGGAATTTCAGTACGTGAAATAACATGCATGATAACTTTGAGAACCTGGGGCTAAATCATATCCAGTAGGATTCATTAGGTGAGCACTAGGTGATTCACAAAGCGTCTGTGTCCCTAGGCTGATTGGTGGAGATCCTCACAATATAGTCAGTGGAGAAGGGAGAACTATTGAGATGACCAAACACTGGGTTTTCGTTGCAGTTGCAATTGCACACACAGCCTTTCTATTGAGATTGAGACATGAGGATGCTAGATCCAAAGACAGACAAGCAGTGGAAATATGTTAATTCAAAACTTGCTTCTTCTGTTTTGCTGGATCAAGCTAGTTCCAAGGATCAAGGTCTGGGCTCAGTAAAATCCACCTAAGGGAAGACAGATGTGAAATTTAGGCTCTTAGCTACTAGAGAATGATACACACTTTTGTCTGCTTAAACAGCCATTACTATGCAGACATAGCGGAAGAGATGCCAAACTCCGGGTCCTGAGAGAAACTTGTTTTGGTGGCTGTGGTTGAAGCATAGTCTGGGCCATCACTGAATTCCTTCCAAAGTGAAGGAGAGGTAGTGGTAATGGTGGAAGGGGTGTTACTCATCTTTTGAATCATGCTTCCACTTAAAATACTTGTCCCAGAAGTGTAAAATCTGTTTCTGATCTGTTTTTAGTTTGAGATTATCTATAGGAGAGGGAATCTGAGCACAAACAGAGGCAGCAGTGAAATCTAGCCTACAAGCTAGACGGCTACCTTGAATGGTCTTACCATTAGGCTGTTGAAGAAAGGGCTATAATAAGCAGAAAAGCAAGCAGATTTAAACTTTTATATGACTTTTTTTGTTGGTTGTTTTTTTTTGTTTGGTTGTTTGGGGGTTTTTTTTGTAAGGAATCGTAATCACTTCATTATGGTGTGAGAAGAAATGGAGAGGTAGGTAGAACTTTAAGTTCTAGAGAGTTCTGGAAAGGTTAGGTATTTCTACCTATGTAAATGGCAGTGGTGTGCAGGATATTCAGCATCACAGTTTTATGTGTTTGGGATCCCAAACTTTGTCTAAATCACATTTTAGTTCTTAGATGCTGTGACTTGGAATTCTGAAGTTAGACAATGTTTCTGGGACATTTCTGAGTTTGATATTTATGCCATTAATCACTTGAGTATTTCTTTGGCTGATTTTTTATATTTATGTCCAGATCCAATCTAGCAAGTCTCCCCATCCACAGGGAAAGCAGTTGTGCTTTAACCTGAGCATTTAGTACTAGTGCTTGCTGGGCAACCAGAAATGTGGGAGTAACATGGCCAAGAGGAAAGCAGATCGAAAGTGATCTGTAGTTTCAACAGCCTGCAGAGAGGGCACATCTGGCACCACAGTAGTGCCTGCTGCCCTCCCTGAGGTGTATCTAGCAGGCTAAGGCAATTGCCAGGTAATGCCAGCACTGCCCAGTAATTCTCTGGGAGTGATGGGAAGAGCTGTACACCTAAATGAAGCAAACTGGTGTATCTATCTCTCTATTTCCCTCTATTAACAGCAGAGAATTCAATGAGCTGCACTCTATCAAGCTTTCAGATGCCTAAAATTTCACTGAGGAAAAACATACGTAACTCTGAGAAAACAGCTTTCAATTACTCCCACAACTCCTGGGGAATGTAGGTGTTAAACTAAGATTTTGAGATATTAACATTTTTTGAAGGGAAGTATGCACGTGGACATAAATATTTTTATGCCTTTTAGATACTACTCATGGGCTTCTAACAGCCTGCCAGTACACTTGTCTTTCGCAAGGTCAAACAGCCCCGCTGTGCTTTTCTGTGGCAGATGACATGAGTAAAACCATGCTTTGAAGCAGCTTGCATGTAAGGTCTCCTTTGCAGAGCGTGAAGGAGAACATATAGTGTGATACTTGATTTTTTAGAATTTGTAGTTGAGTGAAACATCTTAAATAGAAACTGGCCTTGTTCGGAATGAAAACCTATCCTGGGCACTGCACAGATAGGTACCTTTATTGTTTCCAGAAGAAGTTGTCTCATGTAAATGGATATTCTGTTACTAGAGGGCTTTTTTTTTTTTTAATAGCTTAAATAGCCATTTAGAAATTATGGAATAGTGTGGAATGTTATATTTTATAGCTCAGCTGCGTTCACCCTGCTGTAACCGTGGGCTGCCTTCACCATAGCTGAGGCTTTTGTCTGCAATTTATAGTTCAGCTGATTTACACAGACCAGAGGATCCCCAGAATTTAGTTCCAAAACAGTGCAGATAATGATGACAATTAATAGAATAGTTTGTTTTGGGTTTTTTTCCACTAAACCCAACCAACTGACCACTCGACCAACCAACCAACCAAAAGCCCCAAATTATAAATCCTTTTAAATGTAACAAAAAATATGCATGATTAAATCGATTGCCATTAGGTAACACAACATTTTTCACTGCTTCATAATGTTATATCTTTCTGCACTGTGGGGTGTTTTCTTCCAAGTTTTTACTATGCATGTAATGAACCTGTATCAAAAATAAAGCCAGGCTAGTTAATTTTTAAGTGCAACGTGAAATGAATGCTATACTGGGTGTAAACATTCTCCAATAGATACAGAATGTCTTATTAAAACTATAGGGAATTTAATAGCTATAGATTTATAGGTTATCAGACAAACTTAGTTTTAATTCTTGGTAAAATTAAATTCACAGTTGCTGAACCAAATAGCTATTTTCAATTCTGAGCAAATCTGAAATACAAAGTGGTTCTATCAGTAGTATATCAGTAAGTGTGTATTTAAATAAAAATAGGTAGATACTCAATTTCTTACTACAATGTTGCTAGTTATAAAGGAACTCTCCACTTAAAACTTACAGGCTTCGTCTAAAGTTATAAACTTCAGGTTGCCCTGCACTGGGTTTTTTTGACACTGTTATGCTTTGCAAAGTACTAAGGGAAGAATCTGGATTTACAGTACTGCCAAGCATCTGCAGAAACTGGAAGAGGATATTGGAGGATTAGCTGCTTCTGAAAAGCAGACATATTTTATTAAGGAAAGTAACCACTCCTTGGGGGAATCTTAACCAGCCTAGAAAAGGTTGTTGTTCTGGCTCTTTCTCTAGGCTAATTGCAGTAAGAAGTTTGAAGCCTGTGACCCGTATAAGAACCTAAAGCTATGGATGGTGCACTGCACAAGCAGAGACTCTTTGAAGTTTGTGCTGATATCCAGTGAGTTTCATGTCCATGCTGTTTGCATCTCATCATTTAGGACAGTGATTGTTTGCCGTCCTCTTACTGTACTAATTTTTCCTCCTTCCCAGCTCATGCAGGCTTCTGGCAGGCTTCAACCCTTGTGCTCAGCAGTGCAACTACAGTGGTGCTGCTTACAGCAACTGAAGGCATCTTTCAAACATTTCTGCACACAAACACGCTGCAGAGTTAGCCTCAGCCTATTTGGTGGCGTGACTCACCATGGGTCAGGAAAACCTGACAGATGAAATGCATAATTAAAGCCACAAATAAGAAAATTTGAACAGTATGTCTAGAGTGTCTGGATATAGTTTTGCATGGAGTAATACAATCTTTGGTAGTGGCAGGCAATTGCCTTTTGGAAACATTGGGTGGCCTGAAATTAATTTGTTTAGCTTTTGCTTATGTAAAAATGTTCAACTTCATGACAACATCTGTTAAGAAACCAGAGGTTATAGATGTCCGATTTACATTTATATGAAATAGAACCAGATGCAGCTGTTGGGAAACAGACTATAAAATCATCCGAATATTTTTTGAGTGACTTCACTGATATTTTATCTCATGTTCTCTTACAATTCATGATTAATATTTCTAAAGGTGATTTATCTTTCATCTTAGCTTCCACTGTTGTTGACCTAACCTTAAGAAAATATGATAGAGCTTGAGAAAAAAGAACATTTGCTGAATGTAATATTTTATATATATTTCAATTAGTTCAACAAGAACTAAAGTCTGTACAGTTATAAATTAGAGACATTAGAAGAAAATTATGTAGCATTTTTATTCCCCCCCCCCCCCCC
>VZRW01007351.1:104725-153117 GCA_013398125.1 Aegotheles bennettii
CCAAGCAGAGCAGAGCTGGAGAATTCTTGTCTTTTTATTATACTGTTGTGGATATTAGCACTGGAGTGGAGTGGATGAAGAACTGATTGCCCTTCTGACTCAGCAACCATGCTTGATAGTGATAGAATATATGTAGCAGGCTCTCTCTCCACCTCTTTTGTATTACTAATAGTAGGTTAAAAAATTAAAGGACACAAGTTTTATCTTCATTTTTGGTTGTGGAAATTCAAGAAACATTTGTTCTGTAAATAGAAATGGTTATTTATAGAAAAGCTTTCTGAGGCTTCTAGTAGTACCATCTGGCTGTTCCACCAAACAATTGTTGCAGTCAATTGTCTGAAAACCATAGAACTGAAGCACTTGCTTTAAATTTAGCACTTGTTTCACTGTATTGCTGAGGGAAACATGGCACATAAAGCCAAGTATGTGTTTAAATACTCTCACTGAATAAAAGTATTAACAGCTAATACATTGGTGTCTACAGTGGGAGTTCTGTTGTGCCCCTTATCAAAGCTACTCTGTGGTTGAGAGATCACTGTTAATAACAGTGGGGTTATTTTTTTTTGGGGGGGGGAGTTGCATATATTCATGCTTTGGGGTTTTGTGGGTTGCACACATTAATGCTTTTAAAAAAAGATAAAAAATATCATTTTGAAGAATGATACCTTAAACTCTCAGAATTAGTTATTGCAATTTCCTTCATGCCAAAAAAAGGAAAAAAAAAATAAAAAATGTTCTCTATGAGAATTTTTACAGTTATTTCAAGAAATGTCAAATTTTTCAGTAAATGCCTGTTTGAATCACTATGACATCTCAGGACTTATGTGATACCTAGTGACACATCAAACCCCCACGGGGAAATTAAATAACTACTAAAAGTGTGATGAAACACTGTGAACTTTATTCTTTGTAACAATTCAATACCCCTATTACAAAAATTATAAAGAAAATACCTCAGCCATATTGCTGTCTCTTTCCATATCATTTGTTTCTAATACGAGTGCAGAAATAAATGTATTTCAGTTTTATGAAGTACAGAGGTCCAATGTAATACTGTCGTGTTAAAAGAAAAAGGAGAGAGGAAAGCCTCTGCCAGGTGGCTGGGGGAAAGCCCTCCCGTTGAGTCAACGTTTAGATACAACTTTTTCTGTCCAGAGTTCTATACCAAGAACTTGCACCGAAACAGATTCACAAAGTCATAAGAAGCCAAACTTTGTCTGTCCCAGAGCCCTGCTAAGAGCACACAAATGAAGGCTGATAAATAATTTGTGAAGTTAGAATGCAGCGTAAGGAAAGCTGATGATGTATCTAATGACTTCACTGTGAAGCCAGACTCTTTCAAAGAGATCAGTCATGTTTGTAAATTGCTAGGTAAAGGCTGTGAAATAACTCTTCCATATTGTTTGTTTGTTTTTAGGAAAGGGGCTGTTATACACCTACATTTCTTAACATAATACAATAAAGGTATAATAAAGCCTGTGAAGTTAATTCTCAAGTAAAGGTCTGTTCCACTCCAAGTGAACCCATTGATGGCTTTCAGGTTTGCACACTCAGAGCCTGCTCACCCAACATGTACTGCTGAGAGAGGCCTTGGGTGAGCAGAGCTGCTGGTCCCCCTCCTGGGCCTTCACACTTCAGCCATGGTTGTGAGTGTTGAGCAAGCAGCACATGGGACACCTGGACTTTATGGCATATTACATCTACACTGACAACTCATAATAGGCTTCCAGTTCTACAAAAGTGGCTGAAGTAATTTCTTAAGGTTATTTCCCTGTTGCATGAGTTGATTGCTATTTTATTTATATTTTGGGGTAAGGGAAAGTCCATATTTCCATTAGATAACATCGCATTCAGTATTAAGAGTTCACTTCCCTGAAAAAGTAAGTAGTACTCAGGGGGAGAAGAAAAACTTTGATCTCTCAGATCCTCCAGTATTTTATCTGTCAAAAACCCCAAAGTAAAGGCTTAGGTTTTATTTTTATACATATGCAAAGAAAGCAAATACCCCAGAAATCTAATAGTCCATAAAGCTTAGGACACATTCAGCCACGTGAAAGAATAACCAGAATGATCTCTAGCCCCTCAGCTGTCTTGGGAGGAGTATGTTGCTTAAGAGCATCAATAGATTTTTCATTTGATCACGGTATCAGAGAGTTATTGCATGTCATGCCCTGAAATGTGGGTCTGACCCCTACCTCCATACCAGAGAAGACAATTCTGCTGTTGGACAGAATCACTGCAGACTAATACCAAGGACAATTGTTTTACAATTGTTTTAATGGCAGTCAACCATCTGAAAAGAGAAAAAAAGTTTAAACTTGAAAACATGTTTGGATCTTTATTGTTATGCAAATTGGTAGGTCCAGTTATCTCTGCTAAATTCATCTCACACTGAGTGGTAATTGCAGTACTTTAATCCAATAAAAGCAAAATGTTTTTTATAAAAAAAATATCAGGTAAGTTTGAGATTCTCTTTTGTTCAATGACTTGGTTTCTCAGCCTTTAAAGTCTAATTTCTTCCTATGAAGAAAAGTTTTTTTTAAAAAGAGAAAGCTGAGCTTCTCAACCCCAGATGCAGGTTTTCAAAACTGAGGCATATTGAGAGAATCCTAGTAAAAAAAAGACAAAAATTGGCAAAGTTGTTTTGGGAAGCAGGGGGTGGGTGTGTGTGGGTGTGCTTCTTTATTTTTTTGTCTTTTTTCTTTTTTGTCCTTCATGCATCTGCCCATTTTACACTGTTTTTTAAACAGCTGTGTTTGGCAATGTCAGTGTTGTTTGTCACAAATACATATGCCCCAGCAATCACAAGAAACTGTAAGATGTATAATGACTCACAAAGGTTCTCAGAACACTTTTCTAGCAAATAAATTTATATATTTCATAACCTCAGAGCAAAATTTACAATCAGTGTTAGAAAGATGAATGTGGAGTAATGCAAGACATATGTGACTTTCTTTTTCTATTGGTCACTTTTTTTTTACTGCAAGACTCATGAATATGTATTAATCATAGTTTTTTCTTACTATAGTTCGTATTGAAACTCAGTACTTGCCTTGCTCTATGTGCAAAATCATAGGTGTAAAGTGGACAGAGGCTTTGCTTAAAGTGCAGGGATGATACAAATGTGAGATGGAAACAAAAATGTCATAACAATATATAAATAAATAATGAATATATGAGATCATTATCTTGCAAACAGGGCACATGAGCATCTCGTGTGAGCTGTCCTGCTGACTTCAGTGGAAAGCTCATGTGACTTGTTGAATTATCTAAACAAAAATTCTTGCATTAGAAACAGGAATAGCGTTAAGTACATAACTTCTTTCTCTTTCAGGAATGCATGTTCTTGCATAAGAGAAATTGAGGCTGGATTTAAGGTCAGGACATTCCTCTTTCTTAAAAGTTCATGCACTGAAATAATAATAATAATAATAATAATAATAATGAAACTCTCATTTCTTTTGTACACTTCCAAGATCACTGCTCAAAGTCCAGGTACCTGCATTTCATTATTCTTTTGATAGCCACTCCTTTGCATTTCCTTGTAAATTCCAGAGCTAAGTAAAATGTGGTATCAAGTATTTCATCATTTTGGAGATGTAGTGTTTTAAACATAATTTTGTTAGTGATTCTGCTTATGGTGAAATAACAGAGTAAAAATGTCCATACTCAACCTAGGAACTTCAGTGTAACTTCTCTTCTTGCAGAAGCCACCAAAGATCAGGATGAGCTTTTCTTCTCACTGTTTCTACTACACACTAGAGAAGAAAGGCCATTCTCTGTTAAAAACAAAATCCAAAAGAATTCTCAAGACTCTGAAAAACAAACCAAAAAACCCAACATAGTATTACATTATTAAGCCAGAAAGGACTGTGAAAACAGTTTTAAGTCTATAATAACTTCCTTGGGCATCTTTTCAGAAGGAAGTTCCTGCTAATCTGTAGATGATGGTCTTGATGGAAGCAATCTACCTCTTGTGGGATTTGTTGTTGCCTTTATCTCCCTTGTTGTCTTCCCAGGCCAGGCTGCAGCTTCTACTTTTTCTGATTAAGACCTTATTCTCTTTAGACTACTTAGGGAAGTGTTATGCAGGGTGGACCTTCACTTTCTCTTCCAGTCCCGTCCTGAGAATTCCTACTGTTGATAGGGTAAAAAAGCACATGTATGTATGTAACAAAATGTGTTTATTATCCTTGCATTAGCATAATGATTTTGAATGTCTTTTTCAGTATAATACTAATTGCTCAGTCCAACCTGTGCAGAACTGAAATGTTATTTTTTCTATTCAGTTTAGGATGAGGTCTTTATCTTCTTCCTTTATTATATCTGTGCTGACAGGTTTATGACATTGTTATTATGTTTTCCGAACTGTACCAGTACAGCCAACTGATCTTAGCAGTGGAAAAGTACCGGTGTAGGACTTAGAAATGATGGGTGTGAGGTTTGTGAATAGCTGAGCTCTCATGAGCCATTACCAACAACAACAACTTCGTGTTTGTTGGACGCTGCTCATGTCCATAACATCAATAACTTCTGTAGCCTCATAAAAACAGCCTTTGTAATTACAGTTTTGACTGGAGTAGTTGCTGGAGGTTATACCAGAAAAAGACTGCTTTATGCAGATTAGAAAAGGGGAAAACTTTCCTACCTGAGGGTCACATCCCATTTGTAACCAAAGTGCAATCTATGTAGAGCAGCAGAGGAGGTCTCAGTCACTTCAACATTGTCCTAATATAATCCAAATCACCACAGGCCTGCAGTAGGTCGGAAGCAGTTAGTCTGGGGCTCACAACCACAAACATTTTGTTCTTTTAATTGTGGTTAATGAGAAGTAGAATTAAATGGTGAGACTGGTTCGGGCAAAAAGCTTAAACAGTAAAATAAATAATAAAAAAATAATTGTGCTAGATTAGAGGCAAATTTTCCCAAGCTGTTAGCAATCGTTCACCACAGGCTACAGCATTGGCTAAAGATACACCTCCACAGTGGGACTTCATGGATGAAGCTCTTCTGTCAGGCAAGTAGCACCAGACAAATTCCTAATGTGCAACAATTCTCTAGTTACTTTGCAAAGTTAGAATAAATTAAAAAAATGAAGCTGGTGGATGGATCCAGCTGCAAATCCTAATTGCGAAGCCCTTTGGATGTGAGGTACATTAGATGTAACTCTGCACTTCACAGCCTCGATCCCATCTCAAATTACAATCAGCCTTAGGGAAGAAAACAGAGAAACCTTGTCAAAAATGGGCCAAAACCCAACCATGTGAATATGTATGACCATGTTGCACAAGTACAACCTATGTGATGCAGGTAACTGGCCCAGAAGATTATAATGCACTCTGGCTTTAAAATGTAAAGGTCACACTCTTCCCTTATATTCACAACTCATCTGGGATAAAACGCATCTCTCTGAGAATTTCTTGGCATTTCCACATAGTTAACTATTCCTTTTTTATTTTCTCACATTTTGCATAGGAGTATAGCTTCTCTCCAGTTTCACACACAGTGCTGAAACAACAAACAATGCCCACAGGTCTTGCCTGCTTTCATCTAACTAATGGGAGGCAAGGTGCCTCCTGCTTTATCTTTGTGCCGAAAATATGTACAGCAATTGTGAACTACACTCACAGAAATCTTCCTAACAGCACTGTTTGGGCCTGGGGCTGAACTTAGAGTCTGCCTCAAAGACTTAACAAGAAGACCTGGGACATGATATTAAGACATTGTGGCGTGGACTAAGTCCATTCACCTCCCGCAGGTTTTATGAGTGGAGAAGGTTAAACAGCCTGCTCAGCTAAATCACTTCAGATGTGCATGTTAGGAATAAATACTTGTAATGTGAAATCCATACCAATGTGTTGTTTGCTTCAAGCAAACTGTAGTGTGAGTTTATGAGAGCTGTGCATGTAGGACTATATTAAATATATAAATAGACAAGGCCATAAACCTGACCTACAAATTGGTACATTTATTATAAATGAGGCTGTGAATGTTATTTTCTTCTGCTAGGAATCCTGAGGCTATCCAGCCTCCACCTCTTCAGGTAAAGCAGCTCACCCTGGGAAGTACAGGAGCAGATAAAATGGGTGAGAAGTGTTCAGAGTCATTCTGCAGCCCAGAGATGGGACAACTATCCTGATTGAAGGCAGGAGCTGTACAAATGTGGTTTCTCCTGCCCACAGGAGGCTGGTCAGATACAGAGGTCCAGGAAATTCTTTCATGTTTGTGTGCGTGGTGAAAGCAGAAGCACAATGAGAGCAAGGATGCTGTGAGCCTCGGACAGGCTGGGACATCGCATGAGCAGACCAACCACATCCCAGAGGGACAGTGGGTTCAGCCCCACAAGCAGGTTTCTGTTGTTGCAAATCACTGACATGGGTTGCCAAAAGGCAGGATTTGGAAACCAGCATCCTGGCAACTTAGCTGCTGGAGGCAGCACTCCTGGAAGTGAGTGCAAATCACAAAACTCTAAGTAGCATCCCATTTGCTCTAAGTCCTTTGCTGTTGATGTGAAACCCAAAAAGCTGTTAATAAGTTAAACCCACCCTAGCAGTTTCTATTTTAATACTCCCTCAGTGTCAGCATGGTACCTGTATCGAGACAGACAGAGGCAGTCGTTAAAAGTAGAAACCATACGTCACAGCAAAACTGTGCCAAGCAACTCTGAGGATTGGGACCTTATGCCAGAGGGTATAAAAGCAAAGAAGCATACATGGGTAGGGAAAGAAAAAAAGGGTTTGACAGCTTATCTGACAATGATCCAGGAAGAAAGCTCCTCTTGGTATGGACCTTTATAGCTTTGTTGAAGTCCATGGTTTGCTTCATCAGGATTTGTGACTCTTATTCACCAGTTTGATTTTGAAGTAACAACTCAGCACTATTTTGGCTTTCTCATTTCTGATTACCAAGCTGAAAACCATTGAAATTTTCTATTAACTCTGCGGAAGAAAATTCTGGGTTTAGTGCTAGGCCATTGGTTTTCCTATGTAGGTATTTTTCTGGCTGAGAAAAAGAAAGCTAAATGGATAATTTGATTATTACCTTTTTGAATTCAAATCAACTGTGGGTTTTTATAATGTAAATTCAACAAGCCGGTGATTAGATACACACAGCCTAGTTTACAGCCACTTCTAATGTTAACTGTTTGTCCTATAAATAGTATGAAGCTGAGAGAGGTAAGTTGGGTGATGTTCAGCCATATGTGGACAGAATTTTGGCTTTTGTTGTTTTGAAAAAAAACCTTTAGTTAAACATATTTAGGCATCTACATCTTTGGCAAAATTGAGGCACATAATAGAAACTTAGCCAAAGTTTTCTGAAAGTTAGAAAGGCCGAGCATTTGGTTTGATTTGAGTCATGAGTAAAGCTTACCTCTGAATCATATTTCACTGCCAGGAATCATTCAAGTTTTTATTGAATTTAAATTTTTTTTTAAAGGAAAAATATTTCCTCCAGATTCTCTTCCAAAACTGAATACCCATTGGAAAATGTGCTTTTTGTGTGTGTTTATTCTTTAAATTATTTACTTGATTAAAAGCTAAGTGAAGGAAAACCTTGAGAGTCCTGAATATTTGGTCATTAGGACATCACATGTAGCTACACTGCTCACATGGCTGGAAGTTGCCTACAGCTTTTTTACATGAAGACCCATATTCCATAGTCATATGCACAGTCCAAAGCTGATCTGAGTAGAGGACTGCAGGTTTTCTTACACACCCATAAAACAAGATAATATAGAGCACTGAGAATCTTGTTACATTGGGAGATTCGTACTTTTGAAGTAATGTATAAAAAGAAGAAAATAACAGTAATTTAGAAAATAACAGTGTAAACAAAACAGAAAAAAACCAAAGAAACAACAAAAAAACAAAAAAGTCACCATCACCTTTTGTTTTATAATTCTCTGCCCCTAGAAATACATGGGGAAAATATTAGCTTTTAATAATATATGTACCAGTCCCACTGATCAGTTTCTTGATGATAATCTTTCTTGAAAGAGCAAAACTATGGAAATTCTGTAGCAGTCTCTTGAAGAGACTGGGAAGGACGGGTATCCATGGCAGGGAACAAGATCAGGGACTCCTCAGGATCAGAGTAACTCATGTCAAAGAGGCTACATCACTCTCTCATAGGACCAATTTCCATCCCCTTTTCTCAAGCTGAATTTGTATCTATTAATTTAAGCATCCCTCAAGCAAAGTGCTACTCAGTGTCAGGCTGTCAGATTAGGACCCCTGTGAGATCTTTTGCAAAGCCTTCTCACCATCAACCTGACAACACCTACATCAGAACAATCTACACAACAAGAGGCAACCAGGCATTACTTCCTTTTCTTTTGCTATTAGGTGCATCACAACCTATTCCTTCATGTTCAAAAACAGAAAATGAAGATGTTACAGGTAATAACACTTCTGCTCTGTGAATTCAGTCATAAAGGGGTATTCTGCAATGTCACAGCTTGTGCAGTGTAGGGCTTTAATTAGATGCCATGTCCTCAACAGCCTACAGTCCAGAGATGTTTACTTTACCAAAAGCTTCTGATACACAAAAAAAGAAGATGAAAAACACAAAAATAAATAGCATCTTTATGAAGCAGAATGTGATTGTGTTGTTAGCAGGAAACTGTGGAGCCAGGGATGGTCCTGGATAATAGAGGTGATAGGCATTTTGTTGGAATGGAGTCCTTTTTTTTCCTTGAAGGGACTTGTTGTTAAAAGGCAGACAATATACTGCTGCAGAATTTTTATGCAAGACATCTCTGAATGCCTGCAAAATATTTGGAGCACAGATGAAGGCTGATGCCATTACAAATACAACACTTACTTTCCAAGGATAGTGCAAGAAAATGGCATCTGAGAGACCCTAAGCCTTTTCTAGAGGAGTGAGAATGTAGGGGTTTCTGACTGAGCTTCAAGATATTCCAAGAACAGAGAGGTCCTTACTAAGTTTATACAAAAAAGAAAATATGTCTACTTTCTGGAAAAGGTCTAAATGCCATATAACTGTTTTGACTAATTTTTGAGGTGTCTAATTCTGTTTTTTCACTGCTCAATCAGGGTTCTGGATCTCATTCAAATAGTTTGCTGTCTACAAAGAAGTTACAGTAGCATCCATATTTTTTTCTTTTCTTGACTTTTTTTCTTTGTCTTTCAAATTTCTTGTCTTTAAAATGGGATACACATTGTAGGCTTCCCTGCGTGGTCAGACTAATCCTATGCAGTATACCTGGTTCAGCCACAGATATCCTGTGGGATCTTTGGCAAAACACCTCATCATTTCATGTCTGTTCCCCTCATGTAAACCATTCATTCGTCACACAGTTGTAGTGCTACCCTCTGCCTGACCCCTCTATTAGACTGGAGGTTGGCCAGAGCAGGTGGTTGTCTTCTAATAAGTGGAATCAGAATTCTATTTGGAGCTATGAAGTGTTGCACTGATTATAGTAATTTGTAACACCATACTATTGGTTCATTAATATTTTTTAAAACTCCTTGAAGAAGTGAAGTTCTGAGAATAACACAAAGTTAAAACTTCCTTCCTCAGTGGAAATCAGCAAGTGCTTAAAAATAGGAATTTATGAATTCTGTAAAGGTAGTCCAGTCAGAAAAGCTAAAACAGATTTAAGAAAAAAAAAAAAAGAGCACAGCCTGCTGTGGTTCTGATGTTCCCAAAGGTTTGGAATTTATTAAGATAACAAGACAAATCCTTCTGTTTTCCAGAAAGGAACAAAACTCCCAACCAACAATAAATTAATTTTCCTAATTTTTGTGGATGGACATACAATTTCTCTTTTCCTTCTTCAAAATACAACATTCAAAACCCCATTGGTTTGTCAAAGATTTATATTTTTTTGGATGTGCATGAAGCACTGTCTTGCCAGGACCTGAATAATTTAGAACAGGACAAAAACACATGTGGGATTTCTACTTTAATCAATGTCAGTTCCACATACTCTGCAAAGGGATTTTCCAAGGGTTAATGTATATTATGCACTGTCATTATCAATTTATTCTCTATATAAATAAGATAACATTTCTACTGAAGTAAGGTCCAGTTGGCACTCCAAACTTGGAGTTCTCCAATATTCGTTTCCCCTGTTCTTTTCTTTTTCAATGTTCTTTTCCTTAAGACACTATGAAGACTAGGCTGTAGAGTTTCGAAAAGCAACTGAAAACTTCCAAACAAACCAAAAGAACACCGAACTTTACCTTTATAATTTTCTATCAACTCAGTTATAAAGATCACCACTAATGCAGCTGCTGACAAACACCTCATAGTTTATAAATCTTTCTGTTCTGTATGAGGGGGACTTCATGGATAAAACATATAAAGGGTTTAAGAAAGTTCACACTGTGTGATGGAGCATGATACAGAGATACTCAAAACTCTTCAACCTAAAATGTGTAATACTTGTTCAGGCAAAATACCCTATGCTCCATTTCTTTAGTATTTTTCACAATCAGTTTTATACTAAGGCAGCTTCTCTTATGTGTAAAGCCAGAATTTGCAGTGTATTTTAAAATGTTTTCTGCCTATGCATGGAATGGTGTAATTGTAGTCTCTGTGCCTCCATCAGGTGTTAGTCTGTCACTGAGTGGTTCAGGCACTGACCATAATGAGAATGTAGTGCAAGGTGTTCAGGATTCTTTGTAATTAAGGTAGGTCCTCAAGCACCTCAAGAGTTCCAGCTCCTCCGAGATTAATCAGAGTAAATAATCACCAGTGGATGATGGTTTTGGATTTAGAGTTTGGACTGAGATATCCAGTAACAATGAAATTATGCCCTTAGCAAATTGTAGTTTTAGATAGGCCTGTTGCAATCCTCAAGCTATCAGTCCTATCAATATCTATTTGAGTTTAGGAATCTCTACTTCTCCACTTTTCTTTCAGAAATGGAATTGAAGCAAAGAGAAGTTTTTTGTCTTCAGGACAAGAAAGAGACAGAAAGTATCTCAAATCCTGTGCCAACACAGATTTGCTGAGCTAGCTTTCACTTCTGTGAATGGCCACCACTGCAGCCTTGGCTTAAATCCATAATGGAGGCATACTTGGGAACAGTATGCATTTTTGAAGGAAAAAACAATCAGTGCTGAAAATGTATGATTTTTATTATTTTTCTAAAAAAAAGTTCATATTTAACTGAAAAATTCCAACTCCACACTTTAGGCAGATGTGCAAATATTTTCCTATTCTTAAGGAACACTTTTCATGTTTTTATTTATCTGTTTTCAGTTTTTCAGTCTTTTTGATTTGGATTTTCAATAGAAAACAAAACACACAAAAATGATTAGTAAAGTATAGGTTCTTGGACATACCTTTTTGAAACAGCTATTTTCAAAGAAAAGTACTTTTGGTGAAATATTTGTAGTAGTTCTACTAATTATATTTAGAGCATTTCCTCTAGCTAAGTAATTGTTTTTCTCAACAGACATTTTGTTCATTTCTCTGATAGTCCCTTGTGAATTCACTGAAAAAAAGAAAAAAGGAGGACATCAAAGCACCCAAAGCCAACAGATTCATCATCTTCCAGGATAAATGTATTGCAAAAGCCAAGCCTACTGTGGAAAAACAATACCTCAGCAGGAGGGTGCAAATTTACTCACTGTGCTTTCTTTCCATCCATACAAATTTTCAGAACTGGTGTAATGAATGCAAGGAAAATTAACTAAGGAGACAGTTTTGTCATCAGCATCATCAAATCTAAGAACAGGCAATCTGCCTCATAAGGTTTCAAGATAGAACTATAAGAAAGGTCTAAACAGGTCCACTTTGAGAGGCTGATGGTTGATACTGAATTGTTAGCGTCACTTACACCTTAAAATAACTTTATGTCAATAATTTTTCAATATCACTTGGTTTTGAGATGGCAAGCATGGAGTTCGGGCAATTGTGATCCCTTTCAGTTTTGGGCACTGAAAAAGTATTGGCTTTCTTTATATCAGTTTTGGACTATGTCCCTCATTTTAATCCAGAATTTGCCTTGCAAATCTAGAAGATTGGACTGACATATTTCAGTGAGACTTTGTGGACCTGACCTTGAGCCCTTGACTGAACTGATCACAGTTCCTTCTGTTGTGGCAACTGCAGCTCTCTGTGCCGGCTAAATACTCTTTTAAAATCTGTGAAAAAGGACAACTCACCTGAATAAGTGATAACAGATTATCGTTGTCTTAGCTCTCAAGACAAAGAGGGAGTTTTGTCAGAGAAGACTGGATCCCTTCATTTCAGGTATGAAGTTTTGAAATTTAATTTTTTTTTGTTTGAGTTTTTTTATTTTTTTTTCACTAGTCTACTGATCAAACTCCAAAGAACTAAAAGATGTAAAGTAAAATGAGAAATCATGAATATTTCACTAATTGTATTTCAGCATATCTTCTTCATACTTCTCATTATGTTGATTAAAAGAACTGTTCAAACCTATTTACTCTAATTCTCAGTAATACACTTTGTACTCTCAGAACAATTATTTTTGTCTCTGCCTTTTTTGGTGCCTTCCTTTTTTTTGTTTTTTGTTTTGTTTTTTTTTTTGTCATGTGTTTCTGTAAGTCAACACATCTCAGAGATGGAAATCTGCAGTTTAGCCATAAGTAATTGTATTTACAGCCAAGGTACGGATATCTCATTACTTGGGTCAAAAGCCGATTTATTTACAATACAAAACATCTGAAACCTGCCATCTGTTCTTGAGATACACAGAACTTCTGAATTGACGTCAATGATGTAACCACACACAAAAATGTTTCCGGTTAATTTCCTTAGTGTTTTTATCTGAATGATAACTCAGCCCAATACCGAGTAATTTGCTTTCTTTTCCTTGTACTACACAATGGTGTGAAAGGGCAAATTTTAAAAATGCTCAATAGTTATAATGTAAGCCAAACTAGCTTAGCTTAGTTATCCTTATAACATGAGGCTCCTTTTTGGGACCAGTTACAGATATGATAGGTGCTACTGGGAAATTGTCCCTTACTGTAGAAGGTCAAACTTCAGAATCTGGGATCACTTGAAAGCTGAGGTAGAGGTATACTTTCAAACGTTCCTGTATTTTTCAAAAGCTAAACTGGCAGCAGTAGCTGTTTGATTTCTCTAAGCAGGTAATATTTTCATAAAAGATTTCTGGCAATGATTTAAATTGGCAGTTTTCAGTCTTCATCATAGTATAAAGCATTTCCTGAGAGAATAACTTATAGCAGCTATTACCACTATCATTAAACTGCAGATTTGCTCCCTTTTAATTCCAGATTTGCAAAACATCCCTTCCGGATTCCTATTTTAAAAAGGAATTTTTAGGAACTAGGGTTACTTTTTCTTTACTAGGTGTTAGCCTCTAAGAAGGAAGGCCATAAGGAAGCAAGTCTTTTGGGATCATCAATGATACTTTGATGTCTACACATAAAGGATCTTTTGCCTGACAATATAATAATGACTGTGAAAACACTTGAAAGTGGAAAGCTCAGATTTAATTTTGAAATGCCTATATGTGACAAATTCTGGAGGTAATATAGGTTCCTCAGCTGTCATTTATAACCTGAAGGATTGATCTAAAATGCTGAGTAATTGAAAGTTACGAATGTCCTGAAGCCTTGAGACGTTTGTTTGTCCTCTTTGGTTAATGATATCATCACTGGCTAATCCAGCCCAGTACTGTTGTTTAATAGTAATCCTATTACTTAAGGCTGGGAAATACCATTAGATCACCTAGTCCATCTAATCACGTAGTCTTGCTGATTAGTAGGAGTGATTAATGTATTTTAGACCTCATAACAGGATTCTTTTGTTGCTCTGTAAACAGCAGAATACTGATCCCTTCCTCAAGATAGGGATGATACCATTCATATGGAATATGAACCCCTCAGTCAGTCAAGAGGTACATGTAATGGCACAACTAGCACAGACTGTTCCAGACTTACATACATAGAAAGGTTAGTCCTGTTCTACAGATGTACATGTTTGATCGGCCCAGCTGGATGATAGTCCACATGATTGAGTGTACAACTACTGCCAAAGAGCTTGGGTAACATCTAACTTCTGTCTGCCTTACCTTCATGGAGAGTCTCTCCTTCTCTTTTCTAATGTGCTCCAAATCTTCACAAAACTTCCAGAAATGTAACTATTTTTGAATCTTCTATCCTTTTTCAAGATTGAAATAAAGCAATGTAGTTGGATTTGGATGGTATTCAGTACTCACCAGACAGACAGATTAATTGATTACCTGGTTGCAAAAGTCTCATTTTTCCTGGTGATCAGAATTACTAAATAAATAATCTTATGGCAATCATAATGCTGTAAATCCATACCTTTGGGTGTTTTCCAAAAGACATGAAATTCTTAATTTCTCCAGCTCTCCTTCTCCCTCTTGCATACTCACATAGAGAATAAAGTATTTCACTGTCATAAGTGTGACCTGAGTGTCTATGACTGATGAAATGAGTGTTTTCAAGAATCAAGTTTTCTTGTTCTCTTTAGGAATACAAAACTAGACCTTATAATGATCCCAAATGGTGATGCAGAGGTTGCCCAATGTGAAGAATCACTAGTAGTAAAGGTGATGGCTGAAGATGGGCTTTGCTTTTTATTACCTGAGAATATTGTTCTGTTAGAGAGGAGAGCAAATTAATTTTTGATCAAAACAATGGAGGTAGTTTCTTTGAAAGGCTTCAGTCACACTCTTTTGCTGGAAAATGAAGCTCTCAGCTACTACACTCACATGGTTTCCAACAGAGAATTTAGTCCCCTAAAACTAGCACTTTGGGAAATTTTTAAAGTTTGTCTAAAATTTGTCTAAATATGTCTAAATAGATGTTCTTACATCAAGAGAGCAGCGACATGCTGTAAAAAGAGGTGGACAGAACACAGAATAGGTGAATATGAATATGTTAGGCCAGACATCAAAAGAAAGCTTTCAACTGCTAACACAGCGAAATTTTATGATAACTTTAATGAGATTGTGGTGACATTAAATGTGCCTATTTTTAATATGTTGATGGAAAGAATTGTATGATATTGTTGTCTGTAATAAAAAAGCTCCAGGCTTGATGATCAAGGAAGTGCGTGCCTTGCAGCTGTATGCCCCACGGTTTGGACACAACACTCATATTAATTTTAATGGAAATTACATGCCCAATTACAAACATAATTTTGAAAACATGTTTTGCTGTTTGAAAACTGTACAGGAAGTTCAGAGAATGTGTGTTGTGTTGACAAATAAATCTCCCTCTGAGTTAAACACCAATCAACAAGTGTGAAACTTTTGAACCAACATTTTCAAAAACAGATGGCTAGAACTAGATTCTTAGATTCATATTTAGGCACTTATTTGAGTTACTTTACAGAAGTGCAAACTATTAAAATGATGGTTTCAGTAACATGGGAAAGGTTGCCAAGCAGACTTTCAAAAGAAGGGCTTTCAGAAGTATCTATGCCTCTGAGTAAGGTCCTTAGCACCATAGGCAGAATTCCTTAATATTAATATAAAACATTCAATTTTGGGCTAAATGATATTTCTCACTGGTTTTCATTCAAAATCCTCTTGTGTTTTCCATAGCATTGATGGAATTGATTAGCTTTCTTATACTTATTTCATTAAGTGAAGGAATCATTTGTGAAGCTGGTTGGTCCAGTACAGATAGATCAGAGGCTAAAGGTCTCTCTCTCTTCCTCTCTTCCCAGCTGTTAATGCATCTTGATTAAAGTAAAACAGTTTTTCCATTCATATTTGCAATTAGTCTAACTGTGTTGGGAGGAAAGATCTATACAAGCAAATACTGATGAAACTGAGACAATGAAATGAAACATGAACATATGAGAGCTAGAGCTGCAAATGTTTCAAGTTTACAGGAAATAAAATAGGAAATAAATTAAGAGATATTGAACAGAAGATCGTTTTAAAAATAAGTGGTTTCTCAGCAAATTTCATACATTTTTATTGTTTTAGCACAAACATCAGATTGGACATGCTGTAATGCACTATTACGTATTTAAGATTCACATTCCCCTGTCATCTCTTCTTCCAGTAGATGGATAATGCACAGTATCTTCCTTTAACCAGAGGAGGCAAATTATGCTCCTTACTTTTATAATTGAACCTCCTATTTTTATTTTCTTTTGGCCAACTAGCATGGCATGGGCAGTCTATCTCCATCTGTTCCTCATTTCAGGAAGACATCATTAACCCCACTACTCTGGTAAGATGAATGAAATAAAACATGGCAAAAAAGAAGTTGCTTTCAAATTCTTTTAAAAATCCCCTGTCTGGAACAGACATGCTTTACTGAACAAGTTTCAGAGAAGTACCATGATTTACTGCATCTTCAACTCAAATTAACTCTACATTAAATCACCAATATATGTGATGTTAAGGTTAATGTGGAGATGGAAAGAAATTTTAGGGTTTTAAAGATAAAGGATTTAAGCATGTGCAGTGGCAAATCACCTTTAGAAATTTTTTTCAGAAGTTGCCAGTTTTTGACGACTATAATAGGTGAGCTTTCCATGGTCACAGAGGAAGAAAGTCTGCCTTATCCTCCAGCCAGTACTGGCCTTCTAAGAAGCCTGGACATTGTTCCAGTAAGACCTACCACAAGAATGCGTTCTGTTTTCTTCTAAGAGCAATTTTTTCTTTCGGTCTGAAAAAAACCTGGGTTTTGGGTGAACATATATGCTGATGACACTAAACTGGTAGGAGTGGCTGACACACCAGGAGGTTGTGCTGCCATTCAAAGAGACCTTGATAGGCTGGAGAGTTGGGCAGGGAGAAACTTAATGAAATTCAACAAGGGCAAGTGCAGAGTTTTGCATCTGGGGAAGAACAACAACATGCACCAGTACAGGCTGGGGGCTGACCTGCTGGAGAGCAGTGTAGGAGAAAGGGACCTGGGGGTCCTGGTGGACAGGAGGATGACCATGAGCCAGCAATGTGCCTAGCTTAGAAGCAGTCATCAACATTTAGTCAAATCAATCACACCTAGATTTCTTAACACCTTGTATTCTTACTGAGTGGTACAGCAGTCTCTGTAATTTATGCACTGCATAAATAAAAGAGGAAAGCAGCAAGATCTGTGTATGCATGTAAAACATTGAAACTTTAAACAGTCTAGATAGCAGAAATTTCTTATTTTATCAGAGATGTTTACTCTTCATGCTTGAAAAGCAACTATTTTCTAACATTGCTGTTGGATCAGTTACACATAGAGAATAAAAACACATTACAATTATCTAACCGAATGAAAAAGAACAGGAACTAAACTCCTCAGAAAACAATAGCTCAAGTTTCTGAAGGTGATGTTGAGTCATCAACAGCATTCTGTCCCTAGAAGAATGTTTAGGAAGTGAAAGTGCAGTCTTGGGTATTGCAGCCATCCAGAATAACAACTAGACAAGATCAAGTGATATAATCTGACTATGCCTGTGTCTTTTCAAAAAAGAGTGACTTTTTTTCTTCTTTTTTTTTTTGTTCTTTTTTCTTCTCCCTATAGTGATTGTCTTTAAGAATTTATGATTATTTAAGATGAATCCGAGAAGGGATCCTCACCACATTGCAGAGGTGCAACCTCAGTCAAAGAATCTACCAGTTCATTCTAAACTTTAACTTGAGTCTCAAGAAAGAAATTTTTGTCCTTCATGTTAAAAACAAAAAAATTGCATTTATTATTGTTATTTGTTGTGTGGCCAGGAATTTCTAGGATTCCCACAAAAAATATTCAAGGAATATGTAATTTACACTCAATGTGTCACAAGCCAGAAACTCATGAGGGGAGAGGAAGGCATGACAATGAGATCATAAAATCACCCAGCAGAAGAGCTCACTAAAGTGGTCTTGGATTTTCCTTATTATGTCTTCACAATATCGTCTTCTTTCTTCTTTCATTGTTTTTAGGTTTGGTCTGCTTTTTTTTCTTTGTAGGTGAGAATTTTAAAAGTGATTGTGTGAAACCGGGCATTTAGTCTGATTTGCCAAAAATATATCTATGAATTCAAGGAACAAACAGGGGGACAGTGAATAGTGGTGAAAAAACTATAAAGACTCATAGGAAATCAGCAAGGAATACACACTTTGAAAGAGAGGCTGGCAATTACTATGTGATGTATGGACTGGAAAACAGGAAGAGATGATGGAATGATATGAAGGATGTACCAGCAGAGGAAATTGTTACTGTAGAAAATTTACGGGGCTTATTAAACCTAAGAGATGTGCATTAAAATGCACATAGACGGCAGGAAGAGAATGGGTTAGAGTGCTGTGGAGAAAGAAAGGGCTGAATTTGCTCCAGCATGGATGATGGCGGATTTAGAAAAAGGTCTTAAATTATTTTAAGCTACAGCTATATGGGTGTCAAGCAATTCAAGAGCATGGTTAGCTGTAATTATTAAAGGAAGTAGAGCACACAACTTGCCTTGAATATATTGGACTTAGCAGACAACTTATTCTACATGAGATTTTCTGGATGGTAACAGCATGAGTGAGATCGTAACTCTAAAAGTTCTGCAGCAGAGAAGTGTAAATGCTAAATAGTTAGCCTAGGCATGGCAGACAAAAATCTATATAAATAAATAAGAGCATAAACATGGAAAAGGGGGAGTCCTGATGTAATGACTGATAATGAAGAAACAGAGCTGCCAATGGGGCTGCTGACAGAGTAGTTAGAGAAATGAGCAGTGAAGAACAGTTATGGGAGCCAGAGAGAAACTAGCCACCAAGAAGGGAAATGACTAAATGCATTAAGGACAACAGGAAGATCAAGTAGGCTTTGAGCCAGGCCACAGAAAGAAAGTCAGAGGGAACTTACCATGACTGATATACTGGATTGAATGGTTATTCTGCAGTAAAAACAGCAACAGAGATATCATAAGCACTCTAAGATTTAGAAGATAGAGATAAGACAGATCTCATAAAACTTCTCATATATAACAGACCTTCACCAAATTTCAGTGGCTTTTTGTCATTGTTTTTCATATTTGTTTACAAATTTTCTTGTCCTGACTTCTACACTACTGATTTTATGTACAGGGATTCTCTGTTCCAGCAGTTTCACATCACAACGTGAAAGGTTCATCTCATTCCGTGATGGTAGCTTTTTATGCTTGTAGGAATTCCCTCAGGTTACTAATGGATCATTTAAACATCTGAGAATGTTGTTAAGAAGCTCCTGAGGTGGAATGGGATTCCAGCTGTAGCAGCTACCTACTGATCTTATTTCTTATGGCAGTCTCCTGAGAGTTGCACAACTGCCTATTAACAAGTTGATGATGGATGGAACAGCTGTAAATTTACAAGTAATGATAAACTTGAGACTCCTAAATTAGTTCGAGAACAGCAATTTGCAAATTCTAAAACAGACCTTGAACCTGGGTCTTTTTACAGGATAATGCCACCAGCAAGACAACAGGTCAGTGTTCGAAAGCTGTAAGCATTCCTCTATCCTTTCTTATCATTCTACATCTTTGTAGAAAATAGATAATCTAAATCTCTGGCCAATTTACCACAGTGGTTCAAGTATGGGCTTTAATTTTTCTACTGATCTGCTGGATGGTCTTCAGGAAGTTCTATGTTCCTCTTCAATTCACTAGACTATGGAGCTATTTTCTACTGCTAAGTCTATTTGTTCTGGAAAGTAAGTGAAAAGTAAAAGGAATTAATATAGTAAGGAGGTAAAACAGGAACAGTGACTCAAGTATGGTGACAAAGAAGAAACAACAGAATGAGGAGGAAGGAAGAATAAGGCAGCTGGTTCAACTGATGGAAAAGAGAGAGCATCATAGCCAATGGTGATTCTGTGAGGCTTTTAAAGACCCACTAAAGTGAAGAGAACATTCTGGGAAAGTAAAAATGAGAGAATGAAAAAGATGCAAACTCACTGCACAGAAAGTGATACCTTGTTTTCCTTGTAGTCTTTGACAGAAAGCCTGAAAGCCAGAAAGATGGCTACCCAGGAAGAAATTAACAACTTTCCTGGAAAGAGAAAACTGTTGTTCCAATCATCCTTAAAAGAGTGAAAGGAGCAGAATGAAAAGTGACCTTTTTTTTTTTTTTCCTCTACTGGTCTTGCAATACAAGGACTAATATGTGGGCTTGACCTCATCCAACTTAAGAAGTCTTTATCTGGGTTAATTTTTAGCACATGTAGAGTCAGGTGCCTCTGGCACTCATTCACTACCAGGTAAGTAATCTGCATCCATAATGTTAGGACCCTAGAGAACTCTGGGGAGAAAGAAGATCTAAAAATACTGATACAGTCTAAAAATACTGATGCCCTATGTGCTTCATGCCAGGAAACAAAAGCAAAAAAATTGAATTTTAAAATATACACAGAGAAAGAATCCAGAGGAGAGCAATATAAATTTAGTAGTCCTATTTTCATCTTCAACAAGCATCAGTACTAATTGTTAATTGCTGTGAAGAGACAGATGATTAGTGAAGGAATACACAGAATACTTGTTTCACTTAATACTCAGTTTATTGGTTTTTTTATAGAACTGAAGTTCATATGAGAATGTGGAACGTGCCATAAGGGCTAAATGGTGTTAGTAGACACTTTTAATTAAATGTCCATAGTCTTATATTTGGAGTTTAATGGTATCATTACATGAAAATAAGCTTGCAGCATCTACAGTAGCAGCTTTACAAGAACAAAGTGAGGCAGTTAACATGACATTAACCTGGTGCTCACAAAGCAATTTTCTATTCTTGGTTATTGTTATTACTGGCTGTGCAGTCTCTGTCTCCTTTCTTTCATGAATTTATGGAGTACAAACCTTATAAAACAGGTATTGTCACTCACTCTGTATTGGTACTGTGTCTAGGACAGTGCTGCCTGACTTTGAGGTCTGTGTAGGACATAATATTGACAAGTGTGCTCCCATCACGTAGCGATGGAAGTTCAGCCCATCTCTCCCTATGACTTCAGTGCCTAACTTCTCTGTTTCAGTTATTCACATTATTCAATGAAGTATCTGAGTAAATTTTGATGGAACTGCTCACATATTTAAATATTAGGCAAATTTTTAATTGCTTTTCTCTTTTATTCATTAATTCTGTATAAAACATTTCTAATACAATTCAATTACAAGAATAATTATCTCATAGTGTCTATGAAAAAGGAGAGAAAAATACTAGCAAGGGAAAACACTGAAACACTCCTTTTCCTTTGGTATTCTTTTTCTATGAAGCCTGTACTTGGATTGATGGCTTCTTGTACACCTTTCTTGCTTTGTTTGGGTCCGCTCTGCAGTACTTTCAGAATTTAAAAATTCAATGCATGACCCTTTTTTTTTGTTGCCCCTATTTTTTAAAAAAAAGGTGTCTGAACATTCTCATCTGACATTAGCAGTGTTCCTTAGAAAGATGATTCATGAGATACCATGTCATGGGAAAATTAAAAGCTAAAAGAGCACCCTGAGTCCTATTACTTTTCTTTCTCGGTTGATTTGGGTTTTTTTGAAATGGGTGGCCTTTTACTAGTTCTCTATCTGTTTTTATGATTTCAGCTAGTCCTTGTGTTCTTACAATAAAGTAGTGGCACAATCACTGAATAGGGAAAAATAATCAGAACAGCTAAAATACTGCTTCAGTTTCACTCTGAAATATCACAACCATGGCTTTCCTGCAAGAGTGAAGAAGGATGTCAAACTCAAGCAATATTGCTTATGAACAAAGCACAAACAGCTGATGTGCCACACTGTCACAGCTATTGTAACACATCGCTGTAGCTAGTGTTAGATCAAACCATAGAATAAACACATGTGTTTAAGCAAACATCTTGCCCAAGAAGAATTTTTGAGTTGTGAAACAAAGTCTAGAGTGGGAATTTACTGACAGGCTAGAATACAATATTTAATTAGAACAGTTGGCTTTCGAAACAAACATAAACTCTGCAGTTCAGAATCTGTCCAATATCTCTACTAATTAATATATTATTTCATTTTAGACTGCTTTTTGACCCCACTGCACAAAAAAAGACCTGTTTTCTTAAATGTAGTGAAATCATGCGCTTAAAAGTGTATGGGGCACCACTATTTCTACATAACTCTGTGAATACAGTACTAGCATTTTGATTTTTTTTTGTAACAGACATAAACAGATTTGTATAAAATGCCGACAGTAAGAATCTCTTGCTAGTGCCATTTTAATCTCAGTTTACATATTGTTTACTTTACTAATCAATTGATTTTATTAGTTTTGTTTATCTGATGCTACAAGATCATTAATTTAAGCCTTAATGTTGAAAAAGGAGATCAATGGAAAAAATGCAATCTTCACATTCAATGATTCTTGACATGGTAAATGATTTTATTTATTTTTTAAATAACGCAATTACAAATGTGATTAATGACATATGTAGTGGTCTTGGGAGAATAACCACCTACCTATGTTTTTATAAATATAAGATATCAGTGAAACACTGTCCATAACCTATCTCCATAACAACTAATTTTCCAGCTCCAGTCATCTCCAGTTATGGAAAAACCTTTAACTGTGGTTTCCTCCACTCTTGCACGATGTTGATACAAATCTTAGTGTCCTTTTGTTTACCCATTCGGGACTGTTATTCTTCCTTAAAATCATCATAGTTGTCCTTAAGATTCAACATGTGAGTATATATAAATTAATAAAGCAGAGATGTTTGTATGATCTATGATCTGCTTGAAAATGCCTTATTGAATGAGCTGCTTTCCTTGATTACATATTCCACAGTATAGTGGAGACTAGAATTTGGTCCAGTTGTTCAGATTTTGGGATGGAGCTGTTAAAAAAATTCAACCATAACAACATGTCTCTTTCGGGACATGAATTGCTGACACACTTTTTTGTTTGGCTAGTCAGTGTGATAACTGAGTTGAAAAACCTCTTTCTGGTAATGTGAAAGTAGTCACAAATATGTCATCTTCTCATACCTTCATGGAAAACCAGTACAACTTTGCATTCCTGTCTGTCTTCAACAAGACTAATTAGCAGGCTAATGAGGGTAGCAGACTGCACATTTTCCTTTGGGTTTTCAAAGGAGTCAAAGGGAAAGTCAGTGTTATTTGAATATTACCACCTAATTTCCTTTTGCTCTTCTGAAAATTTCATAATAAAATATAGAGATACAAACATACACGTAAAACAATCAGAATATAGATCATATGCAATTAAATAAAAGATTTTCTTTGACAGTTGCTTTGCAAGCTCATACTTTTATTTGCTATTAAAAATTCCTCTACTATAACAGAACATTTTTGCCTCTAATGCTTCTGATACATATGCACAGTGTTTGTGTATTTTTGTATTCCTACTCTAGTTTCATTTTCATCTTGGATTTCCAGTAATACAGAGGATGTTTTGTAGAAGTTTTGGTCTTTCTGAGGTCAACTGATCAGAGTGTGTAATGTGGTTAGGTCCAATTTGGTTGAATTTCCATTTGCAGTTATTGTTAATGATCCTACATAGCATTTCTATTAGGCATAACATGTTATCTGCATGTATTTGTTCATATTATGGTCTTTACAGATTTTCAGATTATATACAATGTCTACACCTTCCTGTATTACACACTGGAAAACATTTTTCAATATGCATTATTGCTAGTTCTTTTTGGAATGTCCTTTCTCTAAAATTATATTACATTTTTATAAATGTGCATATATTTTTTAGGAGGAAATAAGTTAGAATTTACTTTTAGAAACTGCAGTTGTACACAACAGATCAGACAGATTTTTTAAGATAAGCATTATATTGTGCAAATATGGCCATTACCCAATAAAAATTTTTAATAGTAAGCACTTTCATAGTTTATATATTACTGAAATGTAAGTCTTAGTGATGAATTATTTAGACTTAATATCATGATTTGGTTCCTTTGCCTACAAAGTTTGGTGAAAACACATTGTTTTATTGTCTCCCAGTTTAATTTCATTCTTCACAAGTATATCTAAGACTGTGTAAAATGAACTGGAAACTGAATAAAGTCCTAAACCAGTTAATAAAGAGAACCTCAGTCCTAGGAGTGCTCATCAGGCAATTTTCAAATCAAATATCTGGTTTTGTCTGGAACAAGACTGTACATTGCAGTACAGTGTCAACTATTTGCATGTCATGTTGAAACTTTTAAACCTCAGCTATTTCTTGAGCTGACTTCTTTAAAAAAGACACAAGATGAGGAAATTTTTTAATACAGGGAAAAAATTGTATGTATATGCATTTTCATTCTAATCAAGATCTCACTTGTACTGAAGTCTTGTTTCTTCAGAGCTCAAAACAATTGTAGTGTAAGAGGTGGGAAATTATATCCAAGAGGAAAATGTTCCATTAAGCTAAGATGATCTGAACAGTAGATACCATAACTGGCATAATTTTGAAACTGATTACTTGCTACGGTGTGTTTAAGAAAATAAAGGAGAGATCAACTTGGGCTCTTTCGGGTTTTTGTTTCTTTTTTGTTCCCAGAACAATACTTCTGATTTACTTAGCTAATACATTAGAAGAATCACTCAAGTCAGGCTTTCCCCAACATGTATATTTTGCTTCTGTCTCTGACGTGCCATCAAATAATCTCATTTTGTTTGCAGAAACACTCTTTGCATTTGGGGTGGTGAATAGGCGTTGGGGTAAAGGTCCGGTGGCAGAGTTAGCAGCTCCCTTGGCTAAGGTGATAAAGGTATGAGTTTAAGCTTTGCTCTGAATTTCCACTTACACCTCAGCTGTATAAGGTTACTGGGAAGGAGTCAAAGGTGATACTAATCCCATTAATCTTTGTTTTCTCATTAATGTAAGATCTGGTGCCCTATAAGTATCCTGGCCTGGTAGGCAACCTGTTCTAGTATGGTTTTTGCCATAAATGTTGAGTTTTGGATAAAGCTTGTGGTGTCCTCATGGATGTTTCAGATTTCTTTGTAGGTAATTCATACAGTTCAATATAACAAGGAACCACATTGGCTACTCTTGGTTTCTGAAATATGTCATGCTTCCAAAGGAAGAAAAATATACTTGAACAGCCCTGGACCTCTTCTGCTTCCACCAATACGGAGGTATGCTAAATTTCTTCATTTAAACTAATTCCAGTAAGAAGTCAGCTGGACAGTGAACAAACTTTTGTTCCTCCTTAGAAATTTCTCCCCTTTTCACATCTGCTGTGTTCTGTGGTTGCAACAGAGGAGAAAGCATGAGAAAAAACTTGTAACCTGTACAGGAGACAGCAAACCAGAGATAATTTTACACCTTTTGTGTAACATTTTCAAAAATCCAACCTATACTGCCTAAGGATTTTTTATTTCCAGTTGCATATAATTCTTCTTACAAGTTTCCATTGCTGTGATTCATAACAACATGGTAAGCACATGAGGTCAGGAAGAAAAAAACTACAGTTTGTGATGAGGAAATTGTTTAAACAGTATGAAACTGCTAATCTAAATTTAAATGTGCCCTTTAAACAAATCCATTCTCTCTATCTTTCCTTTGCAAGTGCTGTAAATATGTCACTTCTGTTTTCTGTAGTTTCAGACTCTTCTTATCTCTTAATAGAGCCTGATGGAAGTATCCCACTAGCTCTTTTCCCCTTTTTCAGCATGTCCAATGAAGTAGGGTTACAAAAAACAGGGCAACACTGAAAAAGTGCTATTTTCATGATCCTACCTCTTGCCAATTTTCACTTCTGCTCTTAATTTATGCCACACAGCTTATTTTAATAACAATTAAAAAAGTTTTTGATATGTACTGTGCATTTTTTTTTAAACCCTTTTTAAAGAAGTAGGCTAAAAATTTCCAAAGGCAGCTTTTAATTCCTGGTGCAGTGATGATTTAAACATCCAAATTAAGACAAGTGAGAGCCTATTATAGAGGTGCTGAGCATCAGCAACTCTGAGTTATAGAGCTTTAAAGCTCAGCACAGTCAAAGGATCAAGCAGGCTTATACAAGAAACTCCAAATCAGACTGCTTTTTGGAAAATTTAGCCTTGTTTCTTAAGGGTGAAATCTCGGCCCTTCAAAGTCAATTACAAATCTCCCAATGACTTCAATAGGCTAGGATTTCACCCTTTATATTTTATAGGAAAAAACAAACAACATCATACAGAAGTTTCTCTTTTATGATTTTCTTGATGTTTGCTCAACCCTGGCTTCCCTTTAGGTAGGAAAAATCATGGTTTTAATTTAAACCCTATAAAAACAAATAAACAGTAGCTTAATTACAAGGGTGGATGGGATGTTTCACAACGCTTAAGCTAATGTAGTAAAACACCAAGTGTTTGAAAAAACATTTTTAAAGCTCAGAAAACTTCAAACTGTAGTGTGTTTTCTCCTCCCTGTTCCCAACAATGCTGGAGTTGCTAATTTTACAACACAAATGAGAAACTGATGACAATTTCTAGTAAAGTAGGTTCCATTTATTTTGGCAGATGCCAATGGCAGCACTATAGGATAACACTTTTAACTGCTTTATCTTTAGCACTTATGTGCTTCAGTGTATGACTGTAAGATACACTGCGTCTCTGCTCCAACTGTATGACATTGATCTTTTCACCATCACTTAGGTATGATCATATCATGTTCATAAATGTCTTACTCTGTATAAAACACAGTTCTGTGCCTATAATAGACCACACTATGACAATAATTTATAAAATATTTTACTGGTTGTCATCCTTGAAGATGACATCCTTACTGATGATTCAGACATGGAAAGACAAATGAAACAAACACTGTAGAATTTTTTAATTCATAGCCAGTTTGCTGGACCTTGAATTACTCTGGTTAAGTGAAAATGGACAATATACTAAATAAACCTTTGATCCTATGAAATCCCCAGTAAGATTTAAATATTTTTCTGTTTCACAACTATGACATATTGAAAAAATTTACAGTGCGGTCAGTTCAAATATTTAATGTATGGTTTAGCTATTTCAGTCTTTTCACTAGCCCATTTCTTCCCACACTAGCCCAGGTGTTTGGAAAACAAGAACTGGCCATGATAAGGTTATTAGCATACAAAATATAACTCTTTGTTTTGGTTGTCTACATGTCCCATCTATGTTGACTTATTTTCCATAATAAGATTACATACAGAGAGGATTTATCTGATGAATTCCTGGCCACTCCCTTTAGGGACTAGAGTAGAACCAAAAACATTGTTGCTCCATATCTAGAGGGTCCTTGTATGGAAGAAGGCCTTGAGAAACATTACAGTTTGACAGCTGTTCTTCGGAGGAGCAGGATAAAGATCACCCTTTTCTTTTAAATTATACTATTCATCTTCTGTCTAATGATGAGAAATTTGAGGACAGGTGTTCATTTTTATTATTTTTTTTTTTTTTCCTGTAGGAAGTGGTGTCAGCATTGCTCATATTACAGCTTTTTTATTTCACTTGGTACAGCTGGGCAGTCAAAGGGCTTATTTCCTACTCAGGTGATTTGTTCCCTGAGCCAAGCAGCCTGCTTAGAGTACAGTTACCCTTTCATAGAATCACAGAATCATAGAATGGTTTGGGCTAGAAGGGACTTTTAAAGGTCATCTAGTCCAACCCCCCTGAAATGAGCAGGGACATCTTCAACTAGATCAGGTTGCTCAGAGCTCCATCCAACCTGACCTTGAGTGTTTTCAGGAATGGGGCTTCTATCACCTTTATGGGAAGGTGGCACAAGGAAAGAAAATTTGTGCTCCCTTATTTCAATGATTGGTTGTTTTCCAATGAGTTGAAGTTGTCTGTGACTCAAGGGTTTCATTTGCAGAGATGCAGAAGACAGACAACCTCTGATCACCATGCCTAAAGCACAACACTGGATTCCATTTTAGACTGCAAGAGTAATTTTAGAAAATTAGCCTTCAACAAATAGCAAAGATAAAAATATCAAGAATATGGGAAAAACCTTTTCCTTGTTCTGTGCCTAGAGATCATATTTTCATCTGAACTCTTCAGTCTCAAACTGATCTTTTGTAAAGTATATTTATTGCCTTTCAATGTCAATGTTAAATTTCAGTCATCCTGTTAAACTAATTTTTTACTGGATTTTTAACCAACCAAAATTCTACCAGGTGTTTCTATGAATGAAGGACAGTACTGTCTCAGTGTATTTTAGCTGGATCTGCTTTTGGACACTGTAAGATTATTTTTTTCCAGGATTTTAAAAGTCTCTTAATAGATAGAGTGTATCCTTACCTACTCACCTATCAATTCTTTGTATATAATGTGCTCAGAAAATATGTTGCACTAGTCCACTTTACCTTTTGCCTGGCAATACTCCTGAGGCATCTGTTCTCAGATCAAGGGAACATTGAAAGGCCCTAAATCTGATCTCTCAGACAGCTGCACTAATTTAACTAAAGGGGCTACAAGAGGGGATGGAGAGAAATCTATAAAATATTTGGCTGACATTTGAAAAAAGAGGTAGGATGTTTTCTTGTTAACCTTTAGAGCAGCCCATTACATAAATTGTGACAATGTTCTCAGATTAAATGAGACTGTATTCTGGCTTAGCTCTAGATTTATCACTCCAGAAAATGAATTCTACTGTAAAGTCTGGCAATATATTTTTTAAAGAATGCTGTTTATCTCACTGGGGAAGCAGACTGCTGATAAATAAGGAGCACAGCCTTTTGGATGGAACATGGTAAAGATGGATTGGAAAAGAAGATTTGATAGCATTGCTTTCCTTCTTCAGTGTCGGAATGTTCCATGGTATATATCTGATTAAAATTTGAGTTTTATTGTAGCACTTCTGTAAGTTTTAACATGATAAACAAAAGTATCTAAGAAATGTTACTTTCTCGTAACATTTAATTATGTGAATTCTAATTACATATGAAAAGCATTTACACAGAATTCAATGAAGAATGGTTGTTCAGTAGTAGCTTCTATTCCTAGTTATGTGTCTGTTCACTCTGAATGAATAAATTTCACCAATTTATGTTTACAAGAGAAAGTTGAGCACTGACAATTTAAATATTTTTCTTTTAAAACTCATAAAATTAAAACAACTTCAATGGAATTTTTTGGTTTCTCAGATACTAAAACTAAATCCTGCACTAGTTTCTAAATGGTGAAAATTTATTTATATTTACTCAAACTGAGTAATATCAAAAGCTGAAACATAGAGCTCTTACAGAAATCTAAAAGGCCTGTGTGCATCTTTGGAAAGAGAGTAGAAAAAAGTTTGAAAAAATTTTTTAGATTAGGTTATGAAAATACTATGTAACAGCATCTCATTATCAGAAGGAATCAGTTTATTAAAACTGCTTTCTAGAAATTAATTATTCAGTTTATGTAAAAAAAAAATTTAAAAGATCAAGAAAATAGCTATTAATAAGCCAAGGATAATGAACATAGGCTTTGGTTCCAATAGGATTAAATTTTAGAAACTAAAAAAAACCCATTTTCGATGTTAGTTCCTGTTGTGAGTTGCTTAAATTTTCAGAGGCAAGAGGTTACACACATTGTAGCGTTCAAAAAGAAAGACCCTCATTATTCAATGCATAAAATATAAGAATTGTTGTAAAGACCGTGAATTTTAAACTGTAATTGTGTTACCCATGAAAGTAAAGCCTACTTGCCTGAATAAAGCAAAGGGTCATTCTTCCTTATGGGGTAAAATTTATTTTTAGTAAGATTTTGTATTCTGGGGGGAATTGAACATAGCTGACTAGAAAGCAGAAGTATATAAACCTACCAGTCCTACATACTAATTTTGTTGAAGGTTGCAGTGTTTCTTTATTTTATCTTTATTTACTGTAGAAAGTTTGTTGGGTGATGGTGACTAATAGCTGGACATCTGGATGCAGTGACCTTTAAAAGCCTTTAGTCATTACTGTGCCCAATTAAACTCAATATCAACAGAAGTGCTTGCGTTTTGACTGGACTAGTATAAATCACTTTGCAAATACATTGTGCAAACAGAGGGAAGTATTACCATCCTGAGCTCATTTCCCTCTAAATAACTTCAGCAGGATGGGTCAGGAGCTAAGGATCTGTTTTGCTTTTGTTTCCAAAGTAAAAACTTTGACAATTAAGAAAATTAATTAATGAAGTTAACTGGACTAAATAGCTCAAAAACTTTAGTGGGAAGCAAGACTGGAATTTATCTAAGTCAAACATACAAATATTATCTGGCATTTGCATCTCTTCCAGAGAGAAAAGAAAACTTTTAAGCAAGCTTTTTAAAGGCCTAACTGGATAAACAACCATCTCATAAAAAGGATATTAGAAGTAAACAGGGACCCAATCTGCAATGGGGAAAGGTCTGATCATTAAAGGAAGTTGTACTTCAAAGGTCAAAAAGTACAATCGCGAAGTGACAATTTTGAAAAGTCAAACTGGGTTTGCCTTTACTAAGGAAAATAAAACAAGTGAGTAAAAGGCTTTTCTAATAATGTCTAAAACTTGGAAGTCTGACTCCTGTTCAGTGAAGGGCAGAGATAAAAGACAATCTAATGTGGCACCAAACCTCGACATTCAACAGACTAACAGTTGGAATGAGGAGGGAGATAGAAAAGTGCTGCATCTACAAAGAAAATAAAGCCCAGATCAAAAGTCCATCAAGGCACTGGGCTAGTGGTTCCCTGGGGTTGGGGGAGTTGGGCTCCTTGGGGCACAGGGCAGGGCCTGGCAGCTAGGGTCCATTTCTCCCAGCAAGGGCAGGGTAGGCTGGGGTGGCAGCTGAGACAGCCCCAGGCTTTGGGCACCTCCCTGGGGAGGACAATGGGCCAAGGATGGGCTGGGACTTTGTCCCACAGGTGGGGGGTCAGGATCCAGGACAATGAGGGGAACCAGGGTCAGACCAAGTCTGGGATGGCCAGGCAGCACCCTGGGGACAGTGGTGGGTTGAGGCCAGGCTGGAACATCAGGCAGTGGGGTGGGCCCAGCTCAGCAGACCTCATGGCCAAGACAGGACAGTGCTGCAGCAGAGCTGGAGACAGTGTCCTACAGCCTCTCTGGGGCAGACATTGGTGGTCCTGGAATGGGGTTCTGAGCTGTGGGCATAGTGGGAGAAGCCCCAGGGTCAGGCAGGGACATTGGGGCTCCTGATGCATACATTAAATTTGTTATCTTTGGTAGCAGTAAAATCATAATCAAGTGAAAGTATTCAAATGCAAACTGCCTAAAAAGGTGCAGAGGCTTTGCAATAACAAGTCCTGATATTCAAAACTAAAAACTGACATTCTTACAAGCTCAACCATGAGGCAATATGTAGCTGGTAATCTCAATATCTGATTAGCCCTAATACTGGTAATGTAAATTTGAGAGCTACATTCTGCATTTCCATTTTACTTTCTGCTTCCTGTTCTCCTGAGAAAGGTGCATTAAACCTACCCATAGTAGGTGTACTGATCTGTCATGAGCTAGCACAGCTTTTCTGTGCCATGTGTTGATGAGTGGTATTTAGATATCATTTCATCTCTTCTTCCCTCTCTCTTCTCTTTACAGTATTGGCAGGTTACAGTGGATGGTTATAACCATCCCACAGGTTGTGTCTAAACTGATCTGTGGGCATGAATGCGATGTGAATAAAAAGTTGATATCTGGTAATCCAGATTAGGGAGCAGGGCTGGACAGCTGCTATGATCTGATCCAGTTTCCTGGGTTTTGTTTTCTGTAAACCAGGAGCTGAGGGAAGAAGGGAATATGATTTGTACCTGCCATGGAATGAATCTTAATTGAACTGAAGAAAGCCAGTGTTTCATTATTTGTCCAGCTTTTAGTAACAGGAAAAGATAATAGAACAATATTCTCTCTCAACAGACACAAATTACAAACATTTACAGAGTGTCAGATTTTCTTTCAAATTTAAACCTCCATAAAATGTTATTGTACGTAAGGTTAAAAATTAGTCTTCATATTTAAATCTGGTTGAAGAGTGAAATATAAAGGATTATATTCAAGCACTTGATTCATGAAGTTATACCTGTAAGCAAAACTAAGTAGACATGTAACTTGACTTTTAAATATTCTTAACAAATATGTACATTAAAATTAAATATAATTGATTTTATCCTCTTACTTTGTCTTTCTTCTAAAAAGTACCAGAAAGAAAATCAACTGAAATCATTACTTACCCAAGTATGTAAACCATAGCAGCCATTTTCTCACACTTTGCCTTGCTCAAACTAGAACTGGTAAGCCTTCTTCTCTACTGCCTTCCAATAGACCACCTGGTCTAATTCTTCTTCCTTTTTTCTCCCACTTTTATTTTTTATGGTCTTATTCCAGAGACAATTTGGCAGTAAATAGTTCTTTTTCATCCAGTCTGTGACTTCCTCATTTCAGATACTTTCAGCACACCTGTGAAAATAAAAGAATGTGCCATATTGATATGGAAGGCATGCCACCCAGAGGGACCACAACAGGCTTGAGAGGTGGACCTGTGCAAAACAGATGAAGTTCAACAAGCGCAAGTGCAAGATCCTGCATGTAGGTTGAGGCAATTTCAAGCACAAATACAGGCTGAGGGGAGATTGGATTCAGAACAACCCTGAGGAGAAGGACTTAGGGGTGTTGGCTGATGAAAAGATAACATGAGCTGGCAATGTGCGCTTGCAGCCCAGAAAGCCGATGGTATCTTGCATCAAAAGAAATATGACCAGCAGTTTGAGGGAGGTGATTCTCCCCCTCTGCTCCACTCCCATGAGACCCCACCTGGAGTACTGTGTCCAGTTCTGGAGTCCCTAGCATAAGAAGGAAATGGAGCTCTTGGAGCGAGTCCAAAGGAGGGCCACGAAGATGATCAGAGGGCTGAGAGCACCTCTCCTGTGGAGACAGGCTGAGAGAGTTGGGGTTGTTCGGCCGAGAGAAAAGAGAAGGCTCCAGGGAGACCTCATAGCAGCCTTTCAGTACCTGAAGAGGGCCTACAGGAAAGCTGGAAAGGGACTTTTTACAAGGGCATGTAGTGATAGAAGTGGATTTTAGGAAGAAATTTTTTCTTGTGAGGGTGGTGAGACGCTGGTACAGGTTGCCTAGAGATGTTGTGGATACCTCCTCCCTGGCAGTGTTCAAGGCCAGGTTGGATGGGGCTTGGAGCAACCTGGTCTAGTGGGAGGTGTCCCTGCCCATGGCAGAGGGTTTAAAATGGATGATCTTTAAGGTCCCATCCAACCCAAATGATTCCATGATTCTATGACCACACCTCACTTATATATTATAAGTTGTTAAAGATTAAATTTTTAATAGCCCTTTAAACGGTTTGTAATAAAATTGACAGGTTTTACCCTAGATATGTTGAGGCAGAAATGGATTAGTGCTGACTGGCAGTGATAACATCATTAAACAAAAAGAAATTTCTGGAATGGGCCTCTGTGCAAGCCCTGTTTTATCATACATTCCTGAAAATGTCTGTGATAATTTGCTATGACTACATGGAACTGTGTTCCCATTTACTGCATGTTTCAGCAACGGCGACCACTCAGAGCCTATACTTTGTGTATTTGGTATCTCCCGCCTTGTAGGCTACCCTCAAAGAAAGAAACAGCAAGTCATAAGAGACTATGCATTATCAGTGGTGATGATAGCAAATAAAAACTGCAAGGTGTGTGATGTATTTTCCTTTGACTGCAAAATCCTCTGTTTCAATTTAACAAATTAGCTTCTCAGAAATTTGCTCATCTGAACAGCAGCTGCTTGCCATATGGATCAAAACTGTTTTTGGCAAATGGAATCATTTTCTCATGCCCATCTGATTTTCATGTACAGTCATGTATCTGAATGTTTAAGGGAGGAGTTTGCTGGTCTGTTGAGGGTGGTTTAGCTGAGAAGTGTTTATTTTGAAACCCAGTTTTCTTTTTTTTTTCTTTTCCCCAGAGGTTCTTCTCCTGCAGAAAACTTAAAACAAAACAAAAATCCCTAAAACCAAAACTTAATTAAGTAATCTGAGGAAAAATGAAAGACAGTGAAAAAGTGAGAGAGAAATACTTTTTAATCTTAACAAAATAAACCAAATAAAATATTCTTGGTGAAATTCTGTCTCCAAGGAAGTAAGAAACATTGTATTTATTGTATCTTCTAAATATTTGATTACTATCAATGGTATCAGTAATTTAATTAAAGAATAAATGATGATGATGACTGCCAGTTATAATATTAGCACAAGAAACAATAGCACTAATACTTTAAAATGTTAACAAGGAAGTTCCCATTTTACCTAATTATGGTTTAAGTCTATTAAGCAAGATTATGCAAATATAAAGAACAAATAAGCCTTCTCTGTATGGGTTATAATCCTATGAGCACATAATTTTTTTTTTTTAGTTATAGAATCCTAGTACTGCTTATGCAAACCTGTCACAGCAGATTTTATGCTTTTAATGAATGAGCAGAGTCTCACTACACCTTCTGGATGTTATGGGTAAGGATTGCTGCAACTAGTAACTAAAGTAAGTGAGATTAAGTAATTTATTCACAGACATAATGCTTATCCAGATTTACATATTATGTTCACATGTTCCCATATGGATTCCTACACTAACAACACAAATCATAGAACATCAGAGAGATAATAAATACAGAAAAATTAGGTAATGTATAATTGTGGATTTATTTATAACTTCAGTGTGCTGTCCTCATGACCAGAACACTGGTTTCATTGACCTCCTGACTCATCACTTATTTAATCAGAACCATTGCTACACAGGAAATCACTTTTTATTATCATAGGATTATTTTTAATATTTTAATATTTGCATTCAAAATAACATTCTCAATCAGAGAGCTGAAGACAGCACAGGGACAAAGAGGTGTATTCTCAGGAGGAGGCACGGACTCATAGAATCATTTAGGTTGGAAAATACCTTTAAGGTCATTGAATCAAACTGTTGAGCTAGAACTGCCAAGGTCGCCATGAAATCATGTCCTTAAGCTCCACATCTACATGTCTTTTAAGTACCTCCAGGGGGTGACTCAACCACTTCCCTGGACAGCCTGTTCCAATGTTTGATAATGCTTTCAGTGAAGAATTTTTTCCTAATATTCTATCTAGACCTCCCCTGGCACAAACTGAGGACATTTCCTCTTGTCCTATCACTTGTTACTTGAGAGAAGAGACTGATATCCACCTCGCTACAACCTCCTTTCAGGTAGTTGTAGAGAACAGCAAGGTCTCTCTTCAGCCTCCTTTTCTCCAGTCCCTAAGCCACTCCACATAAAGCTTGTACTCTAGATCCTTCATCAGCTTCATTGCCCTCCTTTGGACACGCTCCAACACCTCAGTGTCTTTCCTGTAGTGGGAGGAGCAAAACTGAACACAGTATTCAAGGCACAGCCTCATCAGTGCCAAATACAGGGGGACAATTGCTTCCCTAGTCCTGCTGGCCACACTATTTCTGATACAAACCAGGATGCTGTTTGCATTCTTGGCCATCTGGGCACGCTGCTGGCTCATATTCAGCTGGTTATTGACCAATACTCCCAGGCCCTTTTCCAACAGCTTCCCAAGTCATTGTGACACAAGTGCAAGACCTGACACTTAGCCTTGTTGAACCTCATACAACTGGCCTCAGCCCACTGATTCAGCCTGTCCAGATCCCTCTGTAGAGCCTTTATACCTCCAGACAGATCAACACTCCCAGTCAGCTTGGTGTCATCTTCAAACTTACTGAGTGTGCACTCTACCCCCTTATCCAAATAATTGCTAAAGATGTTAAACAGAACTTGCCCCAGCACTGAGCCCTGTGGAACACCACTTGTGACCAAGTTGATGTATCAATTGGATTTAACTCCGTCCACCACAACACTTTGGGCCTAACTGGCCAGGTAGTTTTTTACCCAGTGAGCCTGGGTAAAAGGGTACACCTGTCCAAGTCATGAGAATGCTGTGGGAAATGGTGTCAAAGGCTCTACTAAAGTCTAGGTAGACAACACCCACAGCCTCTTCCTCATCCACTACAAGGGTCACCTTTTCATAGGAGATTGGGCTAGTCAAGCAGGTAGGACCTGCCTTTCATAAACCCATAATGACTGGGCCTGATCACCTGGTTGTCCTGTACGTGTCATGCGATGGTATTCAAGATGATCTGCTCCATAACCTTCCCTGGCACCGAGGTCAGGCTGACAGGCCTGTAGTTCCCTGGATCCTCCTTTCATCCCTTCCTGTAGATGAGCACCACATCTGCTAACCTCCAGTCAACTGGGACCTTCCTGGTTAGCCAGGACAGCTGATAAATGATTGAAAGTGGTTTGGTGAGTGCTTCTGCCAGCTCCCTCAGTACCCTTGAGTGGTTCCTACCTGGACCCATAGACTTGTGTGTGTCTAAGTAGTGTAGCAGATCACTACCCATTTCCCCTTGGATTGTGGGGTCTTTGTTCTGCTCCTTGTCCCTGTCTTCCAGCTCAGGGGATGAGTACCTGGAGAACAACTGGCCTTACTACTAAAGACTAAGCCAAAGAAAGCATTAAGTACCTCAGCCTTTTCCTCATCCTTTGTCACTGTGTTTCCCCCCACCTCCAGTAAAGGATGGAGATTCTCCTTAGCCCTCCTTTTGTTGTCAATGTAGTTACAGAAATATTTTTATTGTCTTTTACAGCAGTAGTCAGATTAATTTCTAGTTAAGCTTTGGCCATTTTAATTTTCTTCCTGCATAACCTCACAACATCCTTGTAGTCTTCCTGAGTGGCCTGGCCCTTCTTCCAAAGGTCATAAACTCTCATTTTTTTCCTGAGTTCTAGTCAAAGCTCTCTGTTCAGCCAGGCCGGTCTTCTTTTCCACCAGCTTGTCTTTTAGCACATGGGAACAGCCTGCTCCTGCACATTTAAGATTTCCTTCTTGAAGACTGTCAAGCCTTCTGGACTACTTTGCCCCTCAGGACTGCCTCCCAAGGGACTCTGTCAATCAGTCTCCTAAACAGGCCAAAGTCTGCCTTCTGGTAGGTCAAAGTAGCAGTTCTGATGACACCCCTCCTTACTTCACCAAGAACTGAAAATGATCATTTAGTGATTGCTATGCCCAAGACAACTTCTGACCATTATATCACCCACAAGTCCTTCTCTGTTTATGAGGAATAGGTCAAGCAGAGCACCTTCCCTAGTTGATTCACTCACCAGCTGTGTCAGGACATTGTCTCCCACACATTCCAAGAACCTCCTCTCTGCCATATTGTACTTCCAGCAGACATCTGGTAAGTTGAAGTCCCCCACAAGAATAAGGGCTACTTGTTTGCCTCTTCATCTTGGTTGGGTTGTCTATAACAGAATCTCACCTTAATACCTGCCATATTGGTCTTCCCCCTGATTCTTACCCATAAACATTCAACTCTATCATCACCATCATTAAGTTCTAGACAACCAAAACACTCCCTAACATACAGGACCACCCCATCACCTCTCCTTCCTTGCCTGTTCCTTTTGAAGAGTTTATGGCCATCTATTGCAGCACTCCAGTTGTGCAAGTCATCCCACCATGTTTTCATGATGGCGACTATATCATAGTTTTCCTGCTGCAACAATAGCTTCCAGCTCCTCCTGTTGGCTGCTCACGTGGTGCCCCTGGGTGCATGTGCACCCAGGAAGCTGGGCTTCCTTTGATGAGGCTGGAATGGGGTATAACATAGCAGAAATACAGTGTAAGTAAAGCAGAAATACATGTTTTCCCACTTATTTGTGATAGAATTGTAGGTGTCAATGATTTGCCTCATTTCTTGTAATATTTTTACATACTTCCTGAACTCTAGAATATATATGAAGGTTTTCTTATGTTCCTTATTTTCAGTTTTTGTTCCCTGATGTGTACATAAAAATGCCTTTTAAAATGTGTTCGTGGATAGATAATCTTCCATTCCAAACAGAGAAGGTATATCTGTATTTAGTATTTAGATATGCTAAGTGGAACACTCGCTTTTTTACAATGTATTGTAACCAAATATACTTTGTTCTCTCTGACTTATTAAATTTGGATATGGTACAGTGGCTCTTATTTAAAATAGAATATTTGTGCTGCATTACCTGGTTAAAAAAATTAATAAACAAACTGCTTCATACTTTCACTGCTATTACTGTTCCACAGCCTTCTAGTCTGCAGAAATTTTACCTACAAAGGCTGTGTCAATGACTCGTTGTTCATCAAGTACATGATCAGTCTTGGTGTAAACAGTATGATGCACTGCTGAAAAATGCTCTTCCTTCCTGTTGCAGTGATGACATGTTTGACTGAATACTCATTTCACCATGGTTGCTACTTCACTGGAATTTTTGCTGACTGGTTGACCTATGATTCTCAGTTTGAATGTATATTTTTATGTCCTGTCATCCTCTTCTTCAAATCACATCACAAAAGCTAGCTGTTCATTCAGACTTGATTGTATGAGGCCAAGATTTGTATTTAACCAGTTTTGCAGTGTTTTGGCTCAGGATAAAATTAAATGGGTTTTTCACTTCACTTCACTTCACTTCACTTCACTTCACTTCACTTCACTTCACTCTATGAGTTTTTGATCAGTAATTTGTAAGTTATTTTGAAGTCAAAGTCCTTTAAAGTGCCTTCTCCATTTTCATAAAAATAGTCCTATATGCCTAGACTCAAGAAGTTCTTTAGAATACATGCCTAAAACCATGAGTAGTCCCATAGATACAAATGGGAATAACCAAGAATTTAAATTTGTAAGTATGTTTTATTACATCTTTAAAGGTGTCACACAGAACAACAACTAGTTTCTACTATTGACAATGAATGAAGTTTAGGGCAAACCTAAACTTCACTTGTGTTATACATTTTCTAAAACATAATGGAATGACCATTTATGAGAATTAGGATGTCAAGTAGACTTTTACATGCTTTTTGAAGCTAAGCTTCTATGTGAAAGAGAGAACGGCTATAAGAAAAAATGGGGAAGCTTCAGAATTACAGTTCTACTTTTTTGGCATGCAGAGTCCTACAAAGTTTATACAATATAACAGGCTGGGGGGCATATTTCTCATGTGTCCCTCTCTAACACCTTCGACTATGGTCTTTGTGATCAGTATAGATGCTGGTCTCTGCTGTTAACCTCCATCTTTTATCTTGTAACAAGAAAGTCTGTTACAGGGAAATAAAGATTTATTAGGTTGCTGTTTATTGTGCCAGTACTTTATCTGTAGTGAATGGATACACTGATGTAAATGATAGAACATTTCAAGCTGTTATTATTCCTTTACCTCTTTAAACAGCTTCTTTGAAAATCTATTGCACTTTGAAGAAGTATTTTCTCTGGTTCTCTTGTAACTTCATATTTCAGCAGTCACTCTGGTGTCTGCGAAGTCAGGAAAGAAGACAATTAACAGGATAGTAGTTAGCATATCTCAGTATGCCACCTAAAACGCCTACTAGCTGGAGTTGTAGTTGCTAAATTCTGCCCCCATATTCCTGATACTTTGTGAACTTTTCTTCTAGTGTTCATTTCATAGGCCAAAAATTAATTCATAAGTCTTAATCCATATAACTGTATTTTTAAATTGAAAATAGACAGGAAGATTTCTGTAATGGTGTGGGGTTCTAATAAAACTTTTATAAGAGAGAAAGAGAGAGAGAAAGGAAACAAATAAGGAAGAAAATCAGAATGGCAGAAAGTTAATGAGAGAGGTTGATGGAGAGAGAGAAAATAGGAGAAAAAGAGAAAAAATAGAAATAGCGAGAGAGAAAGAGAAAAAATAAAATGAGGAGGGGGAGAAAAAGAGAAAGAATGAGAAAGAAAAAGTGAAAGAGAAATAGAAAGAAAGAAAAGGAAAGAAAATATTAAATTCCATATACACTGTCAATGTTAATGAGGCATATAAGTGGTTTACCAGAGTAATTAGTTCTCTAAGTTTATTTAAAATGTGATAAACAGCATTCAAAATTTTGGTTAATTATGCCTCCTGTTAAAAATTGGAAGATTATTTACAGATAGAGTCAGGTTTCTATGCCAGTCCTTTCAATGGGACTATATCAGACATCCTTGTCACAAAATACAGATTAATTGTAGATAGTGTGCTTTCTATTTTCTTGGGAAAAAATTTCTTGGGAAAATCTTGGGAAACTAATATCAGATTTTTTATTTTTTTTTTCCTGTAGAAACTATAAGAAAAGTAGTTCAAATGTTGTTCATCTCAAGCTGAGTGACATAGCCGTCTGTTTCCTGTGGGTGCTCAATGCACATTCTCAGTGGTTTATTTGAAGTACTTCCATAACTGAAGGACATATGCATAAAATTATCTCAGGGAAAAATAAAGACAGTTTGTTGCCATTGCTCTCTAATATGTGAATTGGAACCATATTGTTTTATCTACTGGGAATAAATAAAGAAATATATTGGAATGGTAAAAATTAGCCTATCAGATATGTGGCATGTAAATCTACATATTTTCAGAATTGATGGTTTTATTTTCTTATAAAAAAATGTTTATTCAAGTTTTTATATGAAAATCAAGTAAAGGATAGATGGGTTCTTGGGTTTTGGGTTGTTAGGGTTTTGTTGGGGTTTTGTTTACTTTTTTTTTTTTAATTCTTAGGGAAAATAATAAAATTATAACTCTGAACATTTGTTGTTCCACAATATACAAAAAACCTATTATTCTTCAAGGTTTTATATGTGAAACATTTTGTACCAGAAATAAAAAGAAACCCAAAAAATTGTATATTTGAAAATTCCTTGCCCAACTGATTGATCTCTTATTTTTGTTTACTTGTTTACATGAAAATCTTGGTAGGCTGCATAAAGACAGAAAAAAGTAATAAATCACCATGAGGATAATTAATTTCATATCACCAAAAATTGGATGACCGTCAAATGTTGACAGGTTGGAAAACATTACTGCAAACTTTTTCTGTTTTTATATTTTTCCCTAGACAACCTCCATTGATTACTGTCACATAAAATTTCTTGTCTATGTGGACTTGTCTTTCAACCCAATCTGCAGGTTCTTAAGTTAAAAACCAGTATTACTGATCCGGGGAGTTAAATATACAAAGAATATCAACCATATAACACTATTTTAAGAAAGATTTTGGAAAACTTGCAGTAATAATGCAAAAACATAAATAATGTGTTTCAGTTTAGAATGAACCACAACAGCTATTCAGAAGAAAACAAACCAAAACATTTTTCCATAAAATTTTTTCTATGCCACTATTTTAAGTGCGTTTGTTGCTTTATGTCTATTTGTATCAATCTGATTTTATTAAAAATATAATTTCATTTAATAATCTGATAAAAAATATTGAAATAGGCCATCATGCCAGCTTGCTTAGCAGTAGTGTTCCAAATTAAAAAAACTTATTCTTTAGTTGATAAGTTTCATTTCAAATGTGAAGAATGAGATCAAAACTTTGAGAAAGCTGAACAAAGCTGATGCATGTGAAGAAGGAAACAGCTTTAGAATTGTAACTTCACGCCATAGACAATTAAATTCTGGTTCAATATTATTTTTTTTTTGTAGAAGTTGGTAGCAAAAATCCCCAGCAGTAAGGCAAGAATATACTCTGTCACTGTTTAATGTGCAGTGAAGCTTAGTCATCCAAACTCACATTTTACTTATTAGAAAAAAACTTGGCAACAATTAATTTCTATGAAAATTGGGGATTGGGTACTTGGTAAAAATACAGATTACAGTGTTGAGGCATGGAATACTAAAAATAGCACAGAGAAAAAGTTTATGTTTTATTGACATAGCAAATGTAGAGCAATTACACTGTTATCAGCATCTTTTCAGTACCAGCACTGCAATACCTGTGATAAGATATTTAAGGGACAAAACTATACTGAAAAGGGATTTTCTTTAATACATAAAAGAAATGCAAACAGCTAAGAAATTCAACAGTTTGCCCTAGTCTTCCTTTGAGAGTTCTTGCCCTGATTCTGCGGCCCACGTCTCTTTTCCCTACTTGACTATTTTCCAGTAGCTGCGTTACAAAGCTCATATCCCAAACAAGGAGACTTTGAATCAAATAAAGTACCCAAAGCTTGTTCTTGAAAAGAATTCAAGCTGAGATTCCTCCTCTGATAACATCTTTTCTTATGTCTTGGCAAGCTTTCTGTCTCTGGGCTTACAAACCTTAAACCAGGAAAGATCAGTGTTTTAGGGCCATGAATTGTGAGTTCTTTTTTGTTTGTTTTTTCTCTGAGCTACTATTAGTATGTTCTCATGTCTGAGAGATTGCTAGGAAATTGATGAATCCCCATTTAGGTTTCTTTCTAAAATCTTTAACAGCACCCTAGGTAGAAATTCTCCTCTTTGATATGAAATCCTAGAGAATTTACTCTTGACAAGCAAGTTCTGGAAGTCTTCATTCTCTGGAATTCAAAGGGCTAATGCTTTTGTCTCTGGATTTTTGAATTACTGAAGTTATTCCATAGTTTATAATTCACAGTCAAAGTCCATCTTAATTTTATTCTTTGTTACTCTAAACATATTGAAAATACATTTTAAAATATCTACCAGTCTGAGAGATATTAATAACATTTTTATAGAAATACCTCATTTTTTTAAACCTGTATATGTTAATTTTTTGTGGCTGGTCTTTCAGCATCAGTTTTGGCAGGGACTTCTCAACGTATCTCTCAATGATGTTTCTTTTACAGAAGTATCATATTGGAAGATAAGGACACTTTGCTGTTTGCCAACCATTTTACCTCCTTCAGAGTTAAAATGCATAATACAGTGAACTTTTCCCAACTTAAAAACACACATTTAAGTTGAACAAACCAATACATGGGCTTGCATTAACATCTCTGCATTGTTTTTGTCAGATTTTTCATGGAAATCCATTTTGTTTGTACACTAAATATTTCAAAAATTTTAAGTAAAAATGATGTCCTGATTTGAAATCCCTCAAAAGTTTATTTTATTTTTAAAATAAGAGCAACTACTGAAAATAAAAAATGTTCTAGGAAATCCCAAAATTGTTTCCACTTTGTGGTTTAACACATAAAAAGATCTTAGAAAACCTACTCTCAGTTTTAGGGTTTAGCCAGTTGAATGAAAGAATATTCAGATATGTTCTGTGGCTTTACTTAGGTACACTCTTTACACTCTTGGTTTTCACTGGCTTAAATATTGAAGAGAGAGGGGTGAATTATCTGGACATATAAATGTTTCAGAGTAAGCATTACTACATTGCCTAAATCACATATTTACAGACCTTATCTCAGGCACCAAAATCATGAAGTTGGTTCTAAAATAAATAAGATTGGAGATCTTCTTAGTGGTTGAATATTTTGGGATGATACTTTCAAGCTTTTCAACAACAAAGAAAATTAGAAATGTATTTAAAAAATATGTACAAATGTAGATTTTCTTGATCATGATTGAGTTTTGTAACTTACATAAATATGCAAAGTAATGAAGGCTTTCTGGATCAGAAAAGAATAACAGCTAGAAAAAGGGAGATCTGAAGACTGGATGATAACCATGGATGAATTAGGCCAAACTTTTGATTTTCAGACCACTTTGTCCCAGAGAATTTATATCCCAATAAGCATGAAAAAACACTTCTTGATTTGCTAAAAATGAAACACTTATGGAGAAGCACAAATGCATGCATATTTGAATGGTTAAATAGTATGGAGAGTAACTATCCTCAAAGAAGTAACCGAATAACTATGGCATGTAAACTAAGGGCTTCTGGGAATGTTGTTTCATATCAAATGTATTCAGCTTCTGTTTGTTTTATTCAATGGCTAGTACCACAACTTGATTTTAGTAGATTAAGGTCAAAGAGAGGTTAATTTTTTCTTACATTCTTACATTAAAAGAAAAAAAAATCTATTGTAAAGGTTTTGCAGATCAAATTATGCCTTTAGTAATACAGGCAAAGTACAATACTATATATTTAACAGTACTGCCAATGACGCTTATCTTTTCTAGACTTTCTTGGCACTGCAGAGGCTAATAGAGGAGGAAACATAGAAGCAAATTTAAACAAAAATTTTAACATCCTCAGTCAATATACATAAACTCTGAGCATGTACAAGGAACAATTTTTCTGAGTAGAGTGAGGGATTTTTTGCACTTTTAAGAGCGCATAGCCACAATGCAGCACATTACCACAAACTTAAAATGGATATTACCGGGAATTTTTATGAAAATAACAATTTTTGCATGCAGAGTTGTTTGCAAAACTTATCTCCTTGTAGATAAAGCATTTAGGCTTGATCAGATAAAATCTGATCAGGTATTTTCTACTAATGGCAATATGCTGTATATAGATTCTTACGTTTTTCTTTTGTTATTTTCCCCCCAATACTGGAAATAGTAATTTGCAAACTGATCTTCAAGGGCTGTATTATCATCAGCTGCCATTGGGCACAGTGTAATAAATGGCTTAAATGGTTTTCATACTAGAACTTAAAAATTGCTTTGTTATTTATCTCTATTATTCTTAGTTAGCATATAACATACATATATATATATAAAGCAGTTACAGTATATCTTATGCAGGAAAACAGTAAAGGATTTATGTTATTAACTGACTGCAGGGATGAACACTGGATTACGTGACTATGGGTTTAGGACCCAGACTTGAGCACCTGGGAATCTGGATGCGGGGAAAGTTGTGAATCATATATGTTTGAATTTTATGAATATATGTGAATTATAATGGGTGGAACCAAGCACAACCAAGTCACTTTGTAGCTCATGTTCCTTTTTAACCTCAAAAACTTCAAAACCATGCTTTTCGTTCCTCAGGAGCATGCACCTGTGTATAAAATGATAACTTAAACCATTTAGTATTTTGCATATGCCCTGCATTATTTTGCATGTTTCTGCCACTGATGTGCTCATTCAAAGTGTGAAGCTGCTTGCACACATCTGTTTTGGGGTAGAGGAAAGTGCACTGTATAATTTCAAGCCAAATCAAAGCTTTGTGCCTACAAAGCCAGGTAACAGTCCCTGAGTAATTTTTGTTTATAAGCTCTGACATGGGCTGAAGGAAAAAGACTCTTTTTAAAAGTAAATAGTTTAAGTTATTAAATACACATGGGATTTTACCTGAGAATGGCATGTTTGCAGAGGTGACTACTTCAGGACTGTAGGTTAGCATCTACACTGCAGAAGGAGGTGTGGCTCTTGTCCTCATCCTAGGGTTTCCCTGCTGGCTGATCAACAAGAAGCCTCATGCGAGGTGCCACACTCTTCTGTTTCACTGCACAGGACTCTAAACACTTGACTAGGCTGGTGAATTTGCCTTCTGGGACTAGCAGTTTGGATCTGCAGCATTTAATATGATGACATGTAAAATCCTTTTGGCTGAGTGTAAAATGGTGGACTCGGGAGATTCTGAGCTTCTGTTTTCAACTGGACATTAATTCCTGTGCTTAGATCTTGTTATCCCCTTTCCCCCCTTCCTTTCCTCTTTTTCATCTCATTTGTCTTGTTTTCTTTCTGCATGAAGAAGGCTTGGGGATTGAGCTGGAAGGTGCCATGTGTCCAGCTGGGGCTCTGGCTGAGGTGCCTCAGCACGGACTGACACCAGGCATGTGCTGTGGCTCTGCTTAAATTCTTATCTTCCTGACCAGTGTCGAATCTCCCAGTCAATCAACACCTCAGTCTTTTCCCTTCCTAGTCTCAAACTCAATTCTAAAAAAAGATACTAGTAGATGATCCTGCTTGAAAAGTGAAGCACAATTGCTTAGTGTAAACTTCTCAGGTAGCCTGAGACATTTTTATCAATCATCAAAGTATTGAACAGTGATTACTACATGTACTTGCTTATTTTATTGGGTTTATTATCCAATAGGACCTTAACAGAGTGATACCTATACCAGGTACATCAAGAAGTAAAAAGGTTTCTTTTGAGCAGAAGAGGTGATTCGTATGACAGATCCTGGTTCATTTAGAAAAGCTTTCCTTTAAAGCTAATTGTGACTTGGTATTACTCTGTGTGTGTGAAGATTCCTGCCAAATCTGTGAGTATCTAGCAGTTCTGAATATCAAGTTACATCTGAAAAACAAATCCAACTGTGTTTATGGTCAGAAAAATGAATATAAAAATAGCAGTTTCTATGTATTTGGTCATGTCTGCTTACTTTTCCAACCAAAATACAGTTTTTCAAACTTTTTTACTCATGTAGGCAATCCAGAGCAAATACATCTTTGGTAAAGTGTGCAGTTACTCTTTTCTTGTTGGATATCTTCTACAGAGATGTTATTCTACTTTCCTAATACAGAGCTACACTGATTTGAAAGTCAGGTTATCAGGACAAGTTTGCAAAGTTGCCAAAAAAGAAATAGAACAACTACCAAAAAAAAAGAAAACAAAAAATCCCCCCTCTCAACTAAGCCCCAAAAACTGAAAAAGAGGATTTATAAGTCAGAAAACATGCTCTCAAAAGGTAAGAAAACATAACAGAATATTCTTGCATAAAACCTACAACTTTTGATTATCATATTTAGATCAGACTGAAACTTAACACAGAATTCTTTTTGAGAACATAAGCATGAAATGCAATGTTTGCAGTCTTTCTCCATATTGAATTTCATTTCAGTGTAACATTTGATTGAACTGAACTAAAATATTATGCTTCAGTTGTAAAATACATGGGGCAATAAGATACAGAAAAAGGTTCATAGTACATTTCGCAGTGTATGATGCAAGGCCAGGGAGCATTTTAATTCCCCAGATCCAGGTGCAAACCTTTGTCTTGACAGCCTACAAACAGAGCATCTATAGGATCTTTCCCTTTCTAATATCCATTCCGTCCCTGGTCCTCCACTCTGTGTACCCTAGTTTCCACTGAGGGGAAATATACAGGGATTATGTAAAAGGTATCCTCCAGCTGGTCCCCAAAATTGGACAAACGGAGAACCAAGATTATGGAGTTGCACCTGCCCAGCATAATATATGCAGCCAAAGAAGCTTATGCCCATGACTTGAGCTCTCAAGCAGAACTGCAGATACATCATGAATAATACACAGGACTATGTATTAATAATAGGAATACATATAGCAAAATATTTTCTCTATTAAGGAGCATCCTTGTCCTCAAGAGATGCAGCAGAAATCTTCCTGAAATTCAGCAGAAATCTGACTACAGGCCAAATACTTCCCTCAGGGAAGTCAGTGGCAAAAAAATTCTACTTGACTTTACTGGCATATGATTTTGTGCTTTATACAAAAAAAGGTCACTCATCACATGCATGTACAACAAGTCAAATACATCTGGTTAACAGCATGTGGCTATTATGGGCTCAGCATGGTGCTATGATTATTTTTGTTACTTATTGTTTATATTTATGTCTATCTTTAGGCAGAGGAAGAAAAACAGAAAACAAAAACTGAGATACCCATGTTCTATCAGTTGCATTGGACAAGGATTTCACACAAGATCATTGGCCAGGGGAAAACATTTTCTGTGTTCTCAGGTTGTGCATCTCTAAGGAACTCCTGTAAATTAACTTTTATTCTTGGGAGAAAAATAAGGACAGAAAAAAAAAGCAAAACTGGAAGTAATTTTCATTCTGCAGATTTCAGAATGTACTTTTTTTTCTCACACAAATGTGTTTTTCCTGTAACACCAAATGTTAAAAATATTTTCATCACAAACTCTCTCTCAACTCCTTTCTGTCCCCTTTCTTTCACTTACCAAGGGAGTAATTCCCAAATGGAAATTTCATGAGTGAAACTGAGTGAAAAAAAATAACGTTTGGTGAATATAAGAAAAAAATGAATAAAAGTTAACAATGAGCATTTGTGTATTGGAAACAAACCCATTTTTAAGTAAAGCTGTTTCATTCAAAGGTGTTTATCAGCAATATGGATATTAGGTCTGGGCAAAGAGGTCTTGGCTGGAGAAGGAGACATGTTTTCTGACTCACATGGCATGGGGCCACATGCAGGTCTCTGGTTTATTTGTGGAAAATGGAGGGAAACAGTTTCCTGTGTTGTCACACACTCATGCTATAGGCAGTAGGTGGGTGCATGGGAGAAAGGAACAGTTTAAATTAAGGCATAACTTTTCTTGAAGTGTTTATTTTTGAACACTTGAGTGTCACAAAGGCCGGTTTCGTGACTTTAAACAAAAACCAATGCCATTGCTTCCATGAGGTTAAAATGAAGTGCAATAGAAGCATTACGACCACTTTGCCTGCACAGAGGGAAGGTCAGGCCTCCCTTTGGACTGAGGCTTGTCTCCGTGGAGTGACACCAGCCAGCTGACACTTGACCTTTAGATTCCCCAGACTTGACACAATTTTGGGGAAGTGGCATTTGTCAGATGGCCAGAGAGGGTGATGGGAAGGCCACGCTGGTGGCCAGAGGCAGCTATGGGCAGGTTGAAGGAAAGGTGTTTTGTTGCTGGTCTTGCTTTGTTCCTGGCCACGGGGAAGGGAAGTCCCACTATGGCTATGGATGAGGGTGCTGCCTGGGGATGGGGCAGAGGGGCAGGTGGAGAAAGAAGGAGGTTTTGAAGGGAGATGTCTGCAGGGAGGGAGAGGTTTGTACTGGCTGCAGGTGAGGGGACAAAGGGGGCTGTGGGGCCAGGAAGGGCTGGGGGGAGGCT
>VZRW01007351.1:162452-234137 GCA_013398125.1 Aegotheles bennettii
TTGCATTGGTAGATGAGGATTGGGTTAGGGATCAGTTGAGCAATCTGGACATCCATAAATGGATGGGTCCGGATGGAATGCACCCAAGGGTGCTGAGGGAGCTGGCAGAGGTCATTGCTAAGCCACTCTCCATCATCTTTGGTAAGTCATGGGCAACAGGAGAGGTGCCTGAGGACTGGAGGATAGCAAATGTCACTCCAGTCTACAAGAAGGGCAAGAAGGAGGACCCGGGTAACTATAGACCGGTCAGCCTCACCTCCATCCCTGGAAAGGTGATGGAACAACTTGTTCTTGGCACTATCTCTAGGCATATCAAGGATGAGGGGGTCATTAAGAGTAGTCAACATGGCTTTACCAAGGGTAAGTCATGTTTGACCAACCTTATAGCCTTCTATGAGGAAATAACTAGGTGGATAGATGATGGTAGAGCGGTATATGTAAAGGGTGAGCGTCAGGACGATGGAGCAAAGCTTTTTTCAGTAATGACCAATGCTAGGACAAGGGGCAATGGTTGCAAACTGAAGCATAGGAGGTTCCATGTGAATATCAGGAGAAACTTTTTCACTGTGAGAGTGACAGAGCACTGGAACAGGCTGCCCAGGGAGGTTGTGGAGTCTCCTTCACTGGAGACATTCAAAACCCACCTGGATGCGTTCCTGTGTGATGTACTCTAGGTGGCCCTGCTCTGGCAGGGGGATTGGACTAGATGATCCTTCGAGGTCCCTTCCAACCCCTAGAATTCTGTGATTCTGTAATTCTGTGATTCTGTGATTTGAACTCTAAATAACCTGAAACTAGATTTATACTGAATTTCTTGACTCCCATGGAGCTCAGAATCAGACCTATTGTTTATTTTAAGGTGTAAATTATTAATTGAGATATAGAACATTATCAGGTAGTCCCAGGACTGAGTGATGTGGTGGTATGGGAACCCAAAGTCCTTTTTGGTGTGGGTCACAGAGCCAGAAGAAAAAAAGGAAGTTACTTTTCTGCCATTTTCACATTAGCCCAATGGTTAGAAAATATCTGAAGATTGGGCAAGATAAAAATACAAACATCTTTGTTGACTTAAACCTCTTTCACTCATTAACCAAGAAAATGTCTTAATTTCTATGATATTGAATATTATAGTGATCATTACTCTAAGTACTTGTTGTTTTTCTGGTTCTGTTTTGTATAAATATAATTAAAATTGCAGTTAAGTAGGTTCTAGAATACAGGTACTTCAACCTCCTAGTGAGTTTTCTCACCAAAATGCTGCAGAATTATAATTTTCTTTATCTCTGATTATTCATTTGGCATGCACTGGAACTACTCCAAGGAAAGATATAATTGGAAATCTTTTCCACCAGATGCTCTATAGTTTGAGCAGTGTCCATTAATACTTCATATCCCAGAAGATTATACAGAAACCTCATATGAAAAAGGTCATAAGGGAACCCAAAGTTGGATTCTTGTAGCTTCCAGGTAAATGTCTTTCACTGTGAGGAATCTTTTTTCTTCAGTAAATACTTAAAAAATTTTACAAAAATGGAAGAGCTCCAGCTGGAAATCCCAAATGAGATTATGGAGTACTTGTCCAATGCTACATTTTACTAGAGCAAATGTGGAAGTTTCCATTTCCTTGAACACTGGCTGAGCTCTTGTTTTTTCTGTTCAACCAAGGTTGCTATCATGTTAAGAAATAAAAAGGAGGCACCACCCTCACCTTTTTGAGGATTTTTTAAAGTTGACCAAAGAAATATTTTTAGTTAGTGGTTGTTTCTGTTGAATAAAAAAATGTTGATTCATATTTGACTGGATTCTTTTGTATTTGAATCAGCCACTATTATGTTCAAATTTAAGTGGAATGTCAGACTTCCTTAGTAATATGATATTCAACTACAAGAAACATTAGAGAATAAGGCCCACAAAATAACCAAAAGTCTTGGTTAATCAAAGTGTAGGAAAATTAAATGAATGGCAATCACAAATTAGGAGCATTAGTTATGGCATATAGCATTAAAAACTTTAATGTAGAACATTTCTAGGGTGCTATTTGATTTAAGATTTAAATAGTAAAAACACCTAATTTGAAGTAAAAAGGCTCATTTTTTAAAATTTATTTTGTTGTTAAAGTTGTAAAAGTAATGGTTTATGTTATTCTGATGGTTCTAACAGTCACACGACAGATGCATTTGGCCCTTTGCCTTTTGGATTATAGGCAAGTCGTAGAATGTTGTTGTTTGAAAGCTAAAGTAAATCAGACTGTTATGAATTGCTAAATGCAAGATCAAACCCATAATCCTCTTTGGACAACTGCTAGGAAAAGAAGAAAAAAAACCCAGAACTGTGAACCAGTTCAGGCAGAACAGAATTTCTTGATTTTTTTAAAACATCATATTCTTGCATGCTAGCTTGTGAGTTTAAGAAGCTGTTATCATCGGGAATTAAGATAATGACACTTATCAGTAGATGGGAAATGTTAGCATCAAGAGCTGAAAGAAAATACTTTGATATTTCTGTATGGATTCTTACCTCCATTTGACATATTAGTCTTGGCTGAGACAACATAGAACTAACAAATATGTCCTGTAAGATAATAGATTGAGAAATTTACCACAAAAGCTTTATAGAAGACTTGTTTTTCTGTGGTTGTCTTAAAGAGCAAATGCAATCCTTTTGCAGCACTTTGGCTCTATCACAGGTACAGCAAAAAATAAAGCACCTTCTGTTTAGACACAGAGACTTCCAGTAACTTGGTGCTGATACTTAAGAATATCCTCACAGGATTTCCTTAAACTTAATGATTCCTTTTGGGTGCGCGTGCATTGCACAAACACAAAGGCTGAAAATGCTTAAGAGAGTTGATATGAGTCCCTAACACAGCACCAAATCTATTAATATTTGATCTTATCATCAGAAGCTACTTCATATGATAATAACATGGATTTGGAGGGAAATAAATAATTTTTTTCTGAAAATGTTTGTAGTTGGAATTAAAATTGTAGGTTATTAGGTGTAGGGGAATAGCATAGTTCACCTTTAGCAGTTCAAAAAAAAGGAGAGTAGGATGGGGTAAAGACTATTTTATAGAGACATTGTATCAGAGATACTATATTCCTTTTTTTTTTTTTAAAAAAAATCTGAAGCTTAATGAAATCTAATTTAAATGTCTTTGGTGTATTTTTAGGTGTCTTAACTCACCACTGAGAGGTGTGATTTAGCTGAATCCAGTGAAAATGTGAGCTTGCTTAGTGATCAGGATGGAAGTTCTGCAAAGGGAACACCCTTAAGCCCTCTTTAGCTTTACAATATGTGAAGTTGTCAGTATCTCCTTCAGAACCTCAGCTATTGTAATTTACAGAGTTATTCTGAGCTTCTGCACAGAGAGCACCGAGCAGAAGTTGACTGACCTAAGTGCACTCTGCACTTGCATGAGGAATTATCTATTCAGGGTAGCAGAACACAAAGCTGAGATTTCATATACTGGAAAGACTCTGCCAAATTTAATAAATTGATCCTGAGCATTGTGTTCTATTATTGTTGCAGATTCTGTAGATAAAAATGAAAAGGAAGCTGTAAAAACAGCTACATGGAGAGAATTTATGAAAAATAGTATTACCTACTTTGTAAATTTAGGAGGGATTCATTCACCTAACTTTACCTGGATTAACCGTCTAATCCAAAAAGATCATCTGGGATCAGTGAGCGAAATAGGAGAAATAGATCCAAAATGGAATTTATCCTGCCTGTGTTACTCATCTGTCAGAACAGGGAGAATCACTCTCCAGAGGTACTCATCTGCCTTCACTGACAATGGAGCAGCCTACGCTGTCAGACTGGTTTCTATGGAACAAAAAATAAAAATATACATACGTAGTGGGAAAATTGTGGGGTTTTCTTGCAAAAAATCAAAGACTTTTCCTCTTGCGTTTTAGCCAAACATGTCTAGCCAATCTTCCCAGCTCCATTTTATATCCCTTCCTCTGGGCCTTTCAACAGAGACATGGAAACCAGATCAGTGCATTGTTTTTTTGTCAAAGTCTTTGCAGCAGTGCAGACTATTTCCATGCTATGGGCTCTATCTCCCCTTGTGGTCTTCTCTGTAAGCTAACATCTGTCACACCTAAACTGGACACAGCACTTACACTAAGTCTTCACTAGTGCAGAGGGAAACAAATTATTATTTTGTATCGCTTCTAGGCTCCACTTTTCGCTATTTGTGATAAAATGTTTACTGTCTAAGAGAGGTTTATCACATTCAAGGATATTTATATCTTTTCCTTCAGATTGTAACTCTGCTGTGTCCATCCAAAAAAGACCTTTGTTCATCTTTTCACTTGAGTTTTTCATGGAACTATTTATAAGATCTCTGACAATTATTATCATCAGGCACATTTTGGATGTTCTGAAAAAATTTTACGAACGGTGAAAAACTTTCCTCTTACCCTTTCCTAGCATTATACAAGTCTTCAGTTGAAATTAATTTTGTTATAATTCCTACCATTCTTGTTTTAAGAATGGAGATCACCATCTAAAATAATAAATTCTTCTCCAGTATCTGCTTGTATCTTCTTTTGTAAATTTTTCTGTGCTTTAGGTACCAGTGTTCTTATAATTCCTAATAAATGTTATTCATATCTAATGCTATATTCAATTTCAGCACTCTTCTTATAGTGTTTTTTCTTTTATGTTTATTTTTCCTCTTTTTCTTTTTTGCTTCTTCCTTAGAGGGTAAAGGGAAAAGGAGAAATCCTCTTCATGACTTCAAAAAAACAGGAGAACTGATGCTCATTAAGGTAAACAAAACACTGGAAGTAAAAACCAAGCTGTTAAATACCACTGAGCAATGTGCCAAGAGATGCAGCAGGAACAAAGGCCTTTCATTCACTTGCAAGTAAGTTGTGTATCTCTATTGTTTTTATTGTTTTTCTTCCTAATGGAACCTATATAACACCCTTTGACCAAAGATCTCTCTGTAATTGTCATTAGTGGTAGCTTTTACTGAGGTCAGCCTTAAGAATGTATTTTTATGATTTCCATGATCTGTTCTACCTGTCCAGAGTGTCAGTCTTTTCTGCAGCTTTATGAGTTGTTCTGTCTTCCTAGCTTTTCCAATCTGTAATCTTTTTCACAACACAGCTGAAAAATGAAGATGTAGATGACTTGTGCTGCACTGTAGTGTTCAGTGAACATTTCTGAGATTTTTATGTCTCTTATAAAATGGTTATTGTCACACATCACAGCTGCAGTATTTCAGCACCACTTCAGACAGTATTCTTTGCACATTACTTCTGCTGAAATCAATGCGAACCTCACACATGGAGCACAGATACATGCACTGCTGAAGTTCACTGGCAAGTACTACAAATCTGATACAATGGAATCAAAACTGGGCTGGACAATCATTACAAGTATATGACAGCCATTCCTCAGCATCTGCTGTCTCTTAGAAACACATCATACAGCTGATTGCTGGTCTGCCCTGTACGTATTCTCTACTGATTTTTGGAACAAATCACTATTATTTTTCCCGTGTATTAGACTTAACTTATCCCCTTGGCCTCTCTTAGTCTAGACCATTAGCAATAAATGAAAGGACATGAATGTAGAAGAATCTTGGAGAGAATAGGTGACTTCTGTACTAGTGAGTACTGGGCTAAATGTGAACCTGATCTTGAAACTCAAAAAAGTTTTGACAATCGCTACAAATGGAAGCTAGACTAAATGTGATAACAAAAGCTCTTCCTTGGCAGAAAAGGTTCTCAACTGTAATTTAATCCTTCTTTAAGCCTTTAATTCCAGTGTTGCAAGATCTAGTTTGTATTGTTTTGTGCTTTGACTATTTCTATATGTAAACAATGAGCAGAGTTTACTTATTTCTGTTAGAAAATATTTTCCAGGCACTAATATTTTTCACATGGTACAGGCCACTCCTTTTCCTGTTGGCAGAGCTTCCACTGATACCATTGCCAAGTGGATCAGGTTGTATTCAATACATAAAGAGATACTTGAGTTCTCATGGTCAGCAGTGAGGAGTATTATAAAACTAGATTCCACAGTATAAAAGAGTTTTGAATGATGCCAAGCAAACAACAATTCTGTATTCCAATGTCTGCTTAGAAAAATTGTCTCAAGCTAGTTGTAGCTACTCTAGGTGGTATGTTTTCTGTTGTGAAAATAAAAAGTAGGTTAATATGTTTGTTGATTCTATTTTACATGAATAATAATCTAGAATCTCTCTGATTTTTTAAAACTCTGCTATTTGTGAAGACTTTTTTTCTATTGGAATGGTGTCTGATGGATTCATTAAGGGGTAAATTCTCCCTGCCGTAATCATTCAATAAAGCAATACACAGGAGCCGTGAGGGACTTTGAGAACACAGCTTGGAAGAGTCCTACTTAGAGATAGCAGAATTGCAATCAGCCATGTAATTATGTTGCAATGAAGATGAAAAAATAAGTTACAAATCTGACTACTTATGCTTTGAATTTCCAGTTTCCCCAGACACATTTTTAGCAAGGCAGGCTAGCAGCTGAGGTGTAGGTGATTAGGTCTTGCCTGTGCTACCACTGTGCAGCAGAGAAAGAGAGATTTTCTGTATCTGGGAAGATTGTTGTGGTTTCCCATTTGGCCCCAGATGAGTCCTGTTGTAGTGTGCATAGTTCTTTGATGTTACTGTAAACACATATTTGACATGTGGTCCCTTTTAAAGGAATCAGTATTTACTACTGTTTCCGTTTTATTCCTAGGATTCCCAGTCTTTAACTTCATATCAGCATATGGTTACTACAAGGTGAAATTTATTGCCAACTTAAGTTAAAACCAATTAGTTTACCGGTTGCTGTGGGAGCATTCTAAAATAAGAAGAGAAGTAACACAAAATGGCATTTTAAATACTTGAAATATAAAACTTAGATTTTCATTTGTTTATTACAGAATCACAGAATCACAGAATTCTAGGGGTTGGAAGGGACCTCGAAAGATCATCTAGTCCAACCCCCCTGCCAGAGCAGGGTCACCTAGAGTACATCACACAGGAACGCATCCAGGCGGGGTTTGAATGTCTCCAGTGAAGGAGACTCCACAACCTCTCTGGGCAGCCTGTTCCAGTGCTCTGTCACTCTCACAGTGAAAAAGTTTCTCCTTATATTCACATGGAACCTCCTATGCTCCAGTTTGCAACCATTGCCCCTTGTCCTATCATTGGTCATTACTGTAAAAAGCTTTGCTCCATCGTCCTGACCCTCACCCTTTACATATTTGTAAACATGGATGATTGATGTTTTCATGGCTTGATTCTGATGCTCCATATCCATGCAGTAGTTCTCCACCACTTGGGTCACAGCACTGATGTTTTATTTTCTGGATCCGAACTCAATTTGTTTAAATATTAAGATCAGATAAACCAGAAATACTTTGTAGCAAAATTGCGACAATATCACTGAGTCTGTGCACTGTGAGGTACACAAGCAAGAAGAGCTTTATGTTTCTTTTCTTCCAGAAAGTGGTGAAATAGCAGATTACAGGCACTACAGACTCATAAAGGATCGGTCACTCTTTATTTTCTGGTGGGGGGGAATTAAAAAAGACAACTTCTGATATATTTATGATAAGTTTCTGTATCACTTGAAAGTACATTTTGAGTATAATATTTGATAATCACTGATCCTCGCTGATTTCAACTCTGATACCTTTTTGCTAGAGCTAATATATGCCACTTCTCAGAATGGACCCTTCCTCTTTTCCCTCGCTATCATGCTGTCACAGATCTTGATAATTTCCTACTGAATTACAAGATCTTTATCTAGATTCGTTTCTTCTTCATAACACTATTCCCAAGATCCCCCATTAAGGCATCCCTTAGATTCACTTGTCTTTTTTACTTCCGAACTCTCTGTGAATTATTTTCTGCTTTCCCTCTGAGCATTATTAACCTTCTGCTAAGCTATTCTTTATTCCTTTGTTTCACCACTTTTTGCAGCCCATTACTCCCACTATTTTCATTCAGTCACCCTTGAAGCTTTTCCCACTACATTTCTTATGGATGAGAAAAAGATAATATAGTTAATATTTTATTTGCTATGTAGATGACTTTTGCAGGCATGCGACTTCCTTACCTCCAAAGCTGTGCCTGTCTTATCCTTTGTTATCTGCTTAATTTCTGGAATGTCTTTGTATTTGCATAGAAAATGTACAGTACAGACCACAGCCTTCAATATCTGCTTAGAAAATCTACCGACTATCTCAGTACAATTAGCAATAACAAAAATTGCTGTGATCAGTAGGATCAGTAGAAGAAAGTCCAAGAATTTGCTTAAATATGTTGACTTTGGAAGTGTAAAAACCCTCTGGATTTGGGTCCAATAAAAGATTCTTAGAAACTTGTATGTTCAGAAGTGGCTGAAGCAAACTGGAGAAAAAAAACAAAACAAAAAGCAACTGAAAGGCAAAAACTGAATGAAATGTTTGTAAACATTGCATTCTGCATTCCCACTTCAGAAGGGAGGAGGGGAAAGGAGAATGTAATTAGAAAGGCAGGAAAGGTCAGGGATATTTTTGTGGAGATGGAGTTAGAGGCACTTGGATACGATATTTGAGAACCAGCCAGAAGAGAACAGAAGGCTGAACAAGGGCAGAAGGATGAAGGTTAGCAGGTTGGAAACATTTGGAGTCAACAGAGTAGAGAGAGCAGTTGGATGAAAAATCTGTTTGGTGATGGAAACGATAAAGAAGAGGATGTTTGAAAGAGAAGAGTGAAGATATTGAATAGGGTTTTGTAATATTTTTAACTGAAGCCAGCAAGATCTCACACAGAAAAACTTGTATGGCAAACTAAATGAAGATCAAAGAGGTCTGAGCTGAGGCATGTAATGCTCAGGAATATGACACATCCAAAGTACAGATGAAGGGTAGGAAATCTGTGTGTCTTTTGGATATTACCAAGTAATGTTCAAATGCCTTTTCAGGTTAGAATAAAGTATCTCAGAAGGTAAATAACAGAACTGTAGACTTTGTGGTGATGTAGAGAGAATAGCATCACATCAGTGATTTGTGATTTGGTTCCAATGAAAAATTAAGGGAAACAAGAATTTTCAGTGTTTTTTTTCTTTTCTTCTTTTTCTTTTTTTTTTTTCTTATTGGAATAACTGTTGCTTTCACCCAGGTAGTCAACTGTGTTTTTAAAATCCTTTAAAATATTTTATCTATGCTGAAGGAATTTCCTTTCAAAATTATGTAAGGAGACAAAGGTCTGACCATTTAATTTAAAATATTGAAAATAAGTGCTTATACTCTTCTGATTTCTCTTTGTCTTCCTTGTGCCCCAAAAATTCACTCAGTTCAGCACACATTGTACTTTATCCTTGAGAGGAGTTAAAAATAAGAGAAAAAAGAAAACAAAAGCAAAGCAAGGACAAGCTGTAGGTACACTATCACAGTTTAGATTATTCATTAAAAAAAAATCTTGTTTCTAAACATCTCTCTTGTTCCAGGCAAGAAACAGACTCCTTCTGCTTTAATTTTCCTCAAGTCATCAGTATGAAATACTTTCAGAGGCATAGTGTAAGCACAGCAAAGATGATGTTTTAGTTTTCCTTTTTTTTTCCCCAGAAAGCAGCACAACTGGGGACACAAATGCTGTCTCAGTCACTTTATCTCACTTTTAAAATAAAGATCTTTAATGGCAAGGGAACTCTCAGATTAGTGTGAACAACCAATCTAGTATTTGATGTTATGGCCACATCAATTTCATTTCTTTGTTTCTTTGTTCTTGTCAGCACAGTTGTGGGTTTAAATAGTAATTTGGACTGTTTCTCTGACTTTCCCAGTAAAAATAAATCTGATGTCATTGCATGCTCCTTTGCAAACCATGTGTCATTATTATAAACCACCAAAAGAGATTTTTTTCTGATCCAGATTTTCTTTTCAGGGCCTTTGCTTATGACAGAGTTACAAAACGGTGCCATTGGTTATCCTTCAACAGCTTGACAAATGGTGTGAGAAAGAAGCAAGACCATGCATTTGATCTCTATGAAAAGAAGGGTAACTGATTTATTTACTGATTTTGTTTTTCCAGCTATAAAGGGGTGAAAAAAGATGAGGTCAGTAAGTGACTTTTTGGCTGTAGAAACATCCTGGGCAAGGTTTTATGCATTATGAAAACTGCATTCTACAATTTTATTTACAAATATCCTGGTTTTGCTGTCCTGCAAGTTCATCTACACGTTTGCTCTTTCTCAGTTTTCCAAACTTCATATTTGCCTACTATCATATGTATTAGTCTGAATTGCTGCTTCAGGTTACTACTTAAAAGCTCAGTGTATGAGCTACTGTTACTGACTTAATGTTGCTTTTATTTACCTGATTAATAAATGGAGGACTAAAGTCCTCAGATATGGATTTTTGGTCAATGAGACACTTGGAAACATTTTTTGGTAGCTTTCTTTGGGAAGTTAGTGATCAATATTTTGAAAAAAAAAATAAGAGAAGCAAAAATGTATGTGGCCAATTAAACAGTATTTTGAATAATTAAGTATTTAAAGGCTATGAAAAAAATATTTTCATGTGAAAATGGATGATGAGCTCCAAGTTTAAATACATTAACCAAACATTTTCTTCTCTTTTCTTTCAATAGACTATGTCAGAAATTGTATCATCGGAAAAGGAGCAGACTATAAAGGAACAATATCTGTTACCAAAAGTGGTATCCAGTGTCAAGCCTGGAATTCAATGATCCCCCATGAGCACAGGTAAGAGTTCAGTAGCAGAGACAATGGGAATAGTGCTCAGACAGCTTCCATAAAACACAGTTTGACTTATTAACAGACAAAGAATTTATGAGAAATCTGACCTTAGACAACAAAATCTCTTAGGTGTATTCTTTCCTTTCCCCACGAGATGCCATTCTCCAGATCCCAGAAAATCCCTACCTTCTTGGGCTTCCTCCAAAGAGGTCTCTCCTAATACCAGCCTGTGTGTCTGGATCCCTTCCTTTCCTGTGTCAGGTTTTTTTTTTTAGCTGTTTATATCCTTTTGATCTCTTAGTTACTGGCAGAGACAAAACATCTGCATAATTTCAACCTGGGTTCTGGAAGTCTATCACTGTTTTCTAATCGACTCCCAGGAAATGGATAGTTTTAAAAAATACATTAGTAGGAAGCAAGGGATATTAGGGATATTATCATATATTTGATCAGTATATAATAATTGTTACTATATTTTGCATAGTTACTATTAACTCTCTATTATTTGTAAAGTATTTTAAACTCTATGAAGCACTTAGACCAAGCAACAAATACATGGAAAGGACTGAACAGATTATTGAAAACCTTTCCTTCAGATCATACGAGAAATAACTAAAGACTGACACAGCAGTTAGGGATCTTAACTTTTGAGTTTAAGACCCAGTATAGTGAGGACCTGAGGCCATATCTACACCTTGAGAGTACACTTAGTTCAACTATATTGGCTAAGGAAAAGGAGAAGAAAGCCAGAACCTGAAGCCAGTAAGAGTAATGATAAAAACAGATTCAACCACAGCGAGCGTTGCTGGAAACCAGTAAAAGGACTATGAAGTACTGCTCTACTCTCTGACCATTTTCATTTGAACCTTTTTGTCCTGGCTTTATCCATTTGCATGATAGACACTTAAGAGCCAAAAACAAAGTGTCCTCTCACCCATAATCTTCCTATCCACATTGCTGCCTTTTGCTCTGGACTCCCAGCATCAGCACTTTGCTTAAGTGCTGGAGCCAAGCTGGAGATTACTAGTGAGGAACTGGACTGTGCACTGCTCAGTCCTGTCCTGACCAAATCTATCCAGTGTGCAAGATGACATCTTGGAACAACATTAAAAGGCAAAGGATACTTGGGTTCTCCCCTCTTATGATGTGTTAACAAAGCTGAGCCTCAGGCTTGAACTTGACTGGGCTTGGCTGCTTATAATATAGCTGGTAATGTGTCTGATTTTCAGTGTGGGACCAGGCCCGCTCTTAATTGTGAATGTATGATAAATACCATCAGCTCCTATAACAATGACCTCTTGAGACTCAACACCTCGAAGTATACAATCTTCATCTTTCAGAAGTGAAAGAATTCTCAATTACAGCCTGAGTACGAATGAGCAATTGATCTATATAATGAACATATGACTTCATATAATTAAAGAAAGAAAAGTGTCTGGATAGTACATACTATCACTAAATTACAATTTAATATACAGCACATACAGCTTTATCTAATACATTTGGACGGCCGCTCTTCTATGATGAATTTTATGAGAATGACTTTTTTCCTGTCTTGTGCAATAAGCTTAATTTTTAAAAGGTCACTGGATAAATGGTGTGGCTGCATGCTAATTCTGTTTTTCAACATCAGAAAATATGATTTCATCATCAGAGACATGAGGGAGATGTGGAGAACAGACAGTAGTGTTGTGTTTGAAACTCATTAGTATGAAAGACTTAGATTTTTAGGTCAGTTTTTCTCAACATCTGATTATCACAAAGTGCCATTAGAAAATAAATCCCTTTTTCACATTGAAGGGACAAATGTACTTTACTGATTTCTCTTTGTCTTTCTGGAAAGAACTGAAATAACTTCAAACTTTTAACCTGTGCATGGATTTCACAAATTATATTTCTATTTAATTTTATTCCAGTAGAACCTGGAAACTACCAGCTGAAATCAGGGTTCCATTATTTGCATCTCCATCCTAGTACGGATTAAAAGACTTATTTTTTTGCCCTTTAGAGTTTTTAATTTAAATGGATAAAGCCAATGCAAAAAGGGTTCAAAGAGAAATTTTCAAAGAGTAGGCCAGTACTTGACACGATTTTTGCTAGTTTCCATTACTTTTGCTGTGGCTGAATCTGTTTTTACCATTAGTCTTACTGGCTTCAGTTTTTGGCTTTCTTCTTTTTTTCCTTACCTAATATAGCTGAACTAAATCAACACACAGTTTTAGGAATGGCTCTGTCTTCCATTTCTGGGTGGGTCTTTACTGGATCTCATCTGTTACTTTCTCAAGAATGTTGCTTCAGTACCTGTTGAAGCTATTTGTATATCTGACCCATCTTGAGTTTCTAATGCTATTCATTTAGACTTTTTTTTAATGTTCTGACAGCATATATGACATAGCTTGAAGTGCCTTTTCCCTGTATTTTCTAATGTCCGTAATTTCTGATCAAAAAAGATTTTCCAGCAGGAAGAATAAATAAAATATTCTAATATGCACTGACATAGTACATTAACATATATACAGGCTGCAATATCCCATCAGAAAAGTTTGCCCAGGGCTGTCTTTAGCTAAAAAGAATTTGAGAGGTTTATATTACAAGACTACAGAGGAAAAACACAAGCAGCAATTTTATAGGCAGCAGTAATGACATAAAAATTATTCTCTTCAAGCACCAAAAATAAGAAAACACTTTCAAGTAGTGCTTCTGCATTGCCTTGACTACAACCTGTGCCTAGAACCACAATGTGATTAACAGAGGTATTTTCCACTTCAGTTAATGCAAATATTTCTTTAACAGGAATAAAGCAATCAAAATATCATATGTCAGAATTTTCTTTTTGTTTCTCTCTTTATCTCTTTAAAAAAAATAAATAATTTATTAATTTGTTACAGAATTTACCATGGACAACAGGAACCATGCATTTTTCTTCTACTTTTGTATATAAATTGAATCACGATCTGTGTATAGACTGCCCCAAGTGCTCACTTTAGTTTCCTAAGCTGCAAGTGTCTACAGTTTTTTAAAAGAAGTTAGATGATGTTTTATTCCTTTTTTCCCCTCTAGAATATAGATACATTTGAATTCCTTTGATGATTAAAAAAACTCACACTAAAACAAAGCAAACAAAAAGAACCTGAAAAAAAACCCCAAATAGCCATCCAAAATAAATCATTGGACATTTTCTGAATAGAAGGTGCACTTGTGATATTTCCACCAGAATTTAAATACACAGAAGAAAAAAAAAATGGAACTAATTTTTGAATGTTCAAAAATGAAATCAATTTATTAAGTGGAATTGCAAGTTTTCTGTGATTGCCTATGTATTTTGCCCAACTTTTCAATTAACAACAACAACAAAAAGTCTTAATGGAATTGAGCGTAACTCTGAATTTAATGTGTTTTTTAACCACAGAGTTTTAGCTGCTGTTTAAGCATCACTGCAATGAAACTGGCAGTGAAGTGCCACTGGGTTTGTCTGCAATGAGTGTGGTCATGAGCTCTTGCAGTGGCATTGAACAGAACCAGCTCTGGGATTGGGATCCTTGCTATGGGGTTAGTTATTCCCTGGTTTGTAGGGAAAAATAACTAGTATTACTTTTGTATATATATATATATATATGTCTCTGTATATCTCTACATGTCATTGTGTTTCTGGGGGTTTCTCTAGATGTAAGCACAGAACTTTGTAGACAGCTAAGAACACAAAACCTTGACCCTGCAGAGTTTATATTTGATGGACTGAGCATAAGCAACAAAGTTTCATACTGAAAATGTGTGTTAGGGAAAACAACATAATATTAGCTCACATTTCTATTAAATCACTAAAGAAAAACAGAGTACTTAGCATTGGCCTAAAAACCCCTAATCTAAGGGAAAAATCTTAAAACATATTGTTATTTAATAGCCCCTTACAGCAAAAGTAGAATAAGTAAAAAGGGAAAGGACAGTTTAAATCAGTTAGGTTGCTGTTAAATTACCTAATTTGCATGTTAGCAATGATGAGTGTGTCTATAAGTAGCAGACCCTAAGGTGACAACAGTGGGGCTTGTGGCAGAACATGAAGAAATACAGCTAAAGTGGGATCTGGGGAGATTTCTGATGCTGAAGCGCAAAGTAGCCCATGATTACAGGCAGTGAAAGCCCCTTAGCGTGGTGTGTCACACTGCTCGGTCACACTCACACGCTCCTGATGCTCAGTTTTAGCTGCTGCCTGACCAGGGATGGGGAGAGGTTTTGCTGTAGGCTTTATGTAGACGGTTCAAGTTAGACCCAGCTGGGCCTGCTGTATGTGCACAATGTGCATAGGGATGGCAGGTCTGCCGTGGCTATGGACCCAATTAATTTTTCCCCTATGCACTCAATGCATTTCCCCCCCCTAGCCAGAGGCCTTCCATTATCATGTGAGTAGTTATGAGCTTGGGAAGGAGAGGACATCAAGGACTGACAGGGAGTGTGCTGCTGCCTCTGGCTCTGCAGCAGATAGTTGGCTTCAAACACCCAAGGGACAGGAGTAAAACCCGCTAGAGCAAGCTACAGGCTAGACAAATTGTCCCAGATTTAGGCCATTGATTGAGTAATCCTGACTGAAGATGTGTATTTGTGTATGGACAGATATTTGGGTGTGTGCATTTGAGTAGGCAGGGTGGAGGGAGAAGGAAGCAATGTGATTATTTCTAACTGTTTGTAAAAAAATAGTATGATTAACACCAAAGTTTGCATGCTCTTATACTGTAATGATTGTCATTTTAAAACTAGCTTTTTGCCTTCGAGCTATCGGGGTAAAGACCTGCGGGAAAACTACTGTCGAAACCCCCGAGGGGAAGAGGGAGGACCATGGTGTTTCACCACCAGTCCAGAGATGCGCCATGAAGTCTGCGACATTCCTCTCTGCTCACAAGGTAACCCGGCACAGCTCACACGGAAAGTTGCCTTTCCTCTGCTGACAGCAGGCACGCAGAACTTCCAGTGGTTTCAGTGACATTTGCTCATGGACTTTGGAGAAAGGATAGGTGATTTCTCAGCAAGAATGACTTATACAGCAAGAAAAGCAGTTATTAGAGAAAGAGGAGATCTTGTTATGTTCCAGTACTCTGGAAAACTTGAACAAAATTTCAGGCTCAGCAACTTTTTTTCAGGTCACAGAGTAGCTGGAACAATGAAATTGTGCTGATCACACAAATGTGACCCTTTTTTCACTTATCTAGTCCATAGTGAATCCATTAATAATTTCTGTATTACTATGTGATAAAATAATCAAGTGCCACTTCACGGTAAAATCAACTTTTCTTCTTTTTGATGAAAATACAGATACTGGATTACAGGATGAAAGCTCAGTCTAAGCATTTATTTTGTTTTTCAAATCAATGCATAAGTAAAACCTTTCAGAAATCCAAACCTATTTGACTTTCAAGTCACAGAGTTCAAAAGACACTCATGTGCACCTTTGCATTTATTGACTTTTAAGTTCTGTTAACCTCCAAACTAAGCTCATATATCTTGCTAATCAGACAATTCAGTTCCAGTCAATCAACCCATTTAAATTCTCAAGATAAGATGCCTTTAATTTTCCTGCTAATGTGTCATTTGAAAGAGCTATACGGTGGTGCGGAAAGACAAGGGAGAGGGAGGAAGGGGGGAAACAAATTATTTCAAGGAGCTTAAAAATCTATTAAAAGCCAACATTTAAAGTGTTCTTCAAATGAGATAAGACCTGGAGCTCACTGCAGGATGAAGACTTTGGTAGCGGATGTTTTGACTGAAGAGTGAGGTCTGTAATTGCATAAATTAGTATTTACGAAGTGATTCTTCATTACAATTACTCTAATTCGGGGGCACTTGAGAAATGTGTCTGTAGTTGATTATGGTGAATTTATATTTTTAAGACTTCTCATTTTAAATTATGAGGCATATTTTGTTCAACAGTAATTTCAAATCCCTTTGGTAGCTTTTGCCCACTCTGCCTCCTCCTCCCACTTTCCCAAATCAGAGCTGAAAATGTATCATAGTTTAGAGCTGCCAAAAAGAATTAGTACCGATAAGAAACAGGAGTTTAGAGAGACAGACTGTACTGCATTGAAATTGTCATTCAACCATTATTCTGTACTTAAACATGGTGTTATTATGCTATGACTTAGAGTGATTTAGAATAATGACTGTTCCTTAATTAGAAAATACTACCTCTAAAAATTATTCCTTCCTTAGATGTGTGTGTCTCTCTTTTACTAACCATAGTTAAGGTTGAAAATCTGCTGGGAGCCTGAATGCCTCTAGCAGTTTACACCTACCTGCCTCGAAACCATAAGTGTCTTATAAAGTGGTACCAAAGTTAAGCATCTGGATTAGATCTAAGAAATGCAATTCTATCCCAAAGGAAATTTCCCATATCAACCTAACTAAAAGATATCAGTTTTTTATACCTCTCTAGCTTGGTTTCAATTTATAACAGCAGGGATATGACTTTTTTAATATTTTTTTTGTGCTACAAATCATCAGCATAATAAATGACTAGTCCTTTTTTTTTTTTTTTTCTTTTTTCCTAGTTGAATGCATGACCTGCAATGGAGAGAGTTACAGAGGGCCAATGGATCACACTGAGTCGGGCAAGGAGTGTCAGCGCTGGGATCTTCAGAGACCACACAAGCACAAATTTCGTCCAGAGAGGTAACCTCTCCTCCCCCTCAAGTAAATCCATGTGGTTATAATTTGAAAATTACACACGTTCTGGAACCAGTTGGGCAAAATCAGCATTAGCTGAACTGAAATTTATGGAGTTCACCAATTTTAGTTGCTTGGGCTTCTGGCCCATGGCGTGTGAAGACTGGCTGCTATCATGATGAAGATGCAGGTTGGGAACCAGAGGCTGTTTTGTGCAGTTGTGACTACATCCCATGTATTTAGAGCAGTGATATACATACACTGCATTAATTGATCAAAATTTTCTCACTAGCTACATTGACAGTAAAAAATTAACCTCTGAATGTTTCTATATGTGTTATGCAGCTTCAGTCAGCTTAAAATACCTTAAAGCAATCACAAAGTAAATAATGATTAAAAGTCATAAATTTTTGTTAGAGTCCTTAACACAATTAGTGAATATAAATTTGCAATACTGTTAAGACAGTGTATGCTCCTTTTTTGAAATATTGAACAGCTTTAAAGCTGTAGATGGTCTTCTGTTGTAATCAGGTTTAAATATCCAATTTATTTGACCAAAATGTTTGCCTACTACATGTTAATTTTCACCCTGGGAAAGGAGTTCATCATTCTGTTTATCATTATATGCACATGGATCTATATTTCAGACCTTTTTTTCTTTCTTTTTTTTATTTTTCTTTTATTTAGGTATAGATACATAATGCCAAAATATGAGTCAGAAATAGCAAGACAAATCGTGTCCCTGTTAGGGTTTGTCCTGGAGGGTAAAATTCACATGGCCATGAAGGATCATCTATAGTATACCCTATGGAAGGATTTTGCATGGGAGTTTAGGCAACGCAGCAGGGCCTCTATGTTTCTCTTAAATTGGACTAGTTTAATTTTAGTTTTACTCTGGATTTTGGATTAACTGCATTTACAAAGTAGAGTGACTAAACTTAAACTGTCAGAGTAAGAGTGCAAGAACGTACAACCCCAGAGGGATTGAGACCTTCCACTGAAAGTATCTATATATGTTGTAGTGTTCCATTAAATAAAGCATCATTTTTATACTCAGAAATATGGGCATTGGTAGATTTTAGAAAGCATGATTATTCAGCAGAACACTAAGGATCTGCAGCTTTGGAGTTTATATGATATAACCCCTTTTTCCTCTTGGCTCAGATTATCTGCTTCATGAATAATAGCAGGCTCTCCCATAGTTCTGCTACAATAAATGTTTTGTATTAGCAGACTGGGACTGAAGATAATCTGTTTCTGAGTTTTGCCATGCACTTGCTGTGCATTCTAGTATAAGTCATAGAAATAATTTTGTTCCTTGGGAGTGAAACATTTATAGAACTTCTGGGTACAAACAATAATAATTTTACTGTCAGGAGGAATTATTTTTTTCCATTAATTTTAGATCGTTGGCAAAATGACTTTTCGGACTAACTCCTGTCTCACGAATGATCATCTTACTCCTTGTAAGATTTCCTTCAGAAAACATCCTGAGAGTTTTCAGTCTGTAATAAAAAAGATTTTTTTCTTAAAAAGCAACCCATCCAGACTGAGCTGATCTGTATGTGCTTTCAGAAGAGTAACTGCGGTGCAGTACATTTCTAATACAATGATATTAACTTACTTCATGGATTGGTCACTAAAGGTAGTGACAATTATACTTTGATTATATAAGCATTTAAAAATGTTGTGGGCTTTGGTTCCTTTGGTTTTCTTGTATAGTAATTTAAGCTGAAAATAAGAGAGGGAGTCTGGAATGAATGACCTATTAAAATGCAGCAGTCTCTAGAGAGGTTTAAGCTATACCATCTAGGAGTAACGTGAATAACTTGGAAACTAGGAAGGACTAACTGGACAGATTTAGACATTTTTATTTATGGATTCATCATTTGCAATCATGAAGAAAGAGAGATAAAACCAGTAATCTTTTCAAATTCTTCAGTCTACCTGCTGTTGGGCAATCAGCTCAGAGGGAATGTATGTCATTTTTCCATTTTGTCACTTAAAATAGTTGTTCTGCATTTATTCCATTCAGAGGTCACTTAATGAAGAGAACTGATAATACCTGTTTACTTAGATGTGATGGAAGGTAGCAGGAGGAATCCTCCCAATCAACTCTTGCATGACCTGTTTTTAGCTATTAGTGGATGCAGATACGTATTCTGAAACTCCAGTTCTCTTGTGTACTCCTCACAGGCAGAATTATGCCTCAGTATGGAAAGAAGACCATTGAGAATAATTACTTAGGCATAGAGCAGCATAGAGAAGCAACAGTTTTCTCTTCTTCTGCTTATATTTTCTGCTCAGAATCAAATATGTTGTGAAAATAGGTATTTACTGCATGGAGAAAAGTAAGGTTGAAGTGTAGTATAAGAGTTGAATAACTCCAGGCATCCTTTTAGTAATATACTCTGGTTTATACCTCTTGCATGAAAATTCACTTTGTAGAATATCAAGTTTCCAGTCCTGCAGGTCTTTTAAAACAAAAAAAAAGAGGAAAAGAAATATTGGTGAAGAGTTTTAGAGACTAAGTTTCAGTTTAGTTCCAGCAGAGTTAGAGATCAGCATCTGTCTCTTTAAAGAGAATAAAAGCTACCTCTTTGTCTAACACTCTTTCCCCCCTTCCTAGAGACTGAGAAAAAGTCTTGATTTTGACACCAAATGTGTATCTTAGTTCTTCATTTCAATTTCAGCAGTGAATTACAGCTACTGTGGGTTCAAGGGAAAAAAATTAAATATGTAGTGTTCTGAAAGGTCTTGGAAACCTCAGGCCATTTGTTTGGTCTAAGCAAGAAGTCTGTGCCCAAATGAGGCTGAAGGAGGAGTGTGCAGAGCAAAAGAATGAGCGCATAGGAAATCTTCTACAGTCTTACTGTTGAACTGTATGGAACAATTTGAAGTTCAGTTGTTTATATTATCCATAATATTTGTGTCCTAAAGGTATTAGCTAGCCTTTTCTATAGGAACTGAGGAACTAGTGTGTGTTGGATATGAAGGAATGCGGAAGTGTGCCTGAACATTATGGGAAGAACTAGTGACTAGGAAGACTGTTGCTGCTCTAGAAAGGAGCACGTAGATATAGTAGGTTGGAAAGATATAATTCAAGGACACTACTCCATCCCACAAATACAGTTAAAGCTTGATCCTGGAAGAACTGTTGCATCTCTACTTAAGTTCTAGTTAGTGAGTAACTCCAGAGCCATATCATACAACATTAGGAAGGACAGAACATTCAGTGCTATGAAAGACACTTGCCTTCTAGAAAGTGGATTCTTTACATCTCCAGTTGTTTTGAATAACTTTTGGGAGTTTATTTCTGAACTTATCTTTGCCCCTGTGTAGTGCCATGGACTCTCTCAGTACAGAACATGAAACATGTGCTGCCAATACCAAAGCTCATCAATGCACCTACCGTTTCATTTTCTGCTATATCGTTAGTCCATTAACTGTTTTCTTGTGAAAACCCTGGTTGTAATTTGTTCCTTTACCTTCTCTGTTCCTTCTCTTCTACCTAGTAGAAAACAGGGTACTGCTGCAAGATATGAAACTAATACATTCTTGACTGCATTTGAATTCTCAGTTTTTTGAGGCTTGTCCTTGTTGTTGGTTTTAGTGTTTTGGGGGATTTTTAAATTCTACTGAAATACTGTCCCTGTCTCTTGTGTAGATGAAGTAACCTGATTTTTTCCAAGGAATGGGAGATCAAGTTTCAAATGCATGAGTCAAAATTAGGATGATTGTTTTACACAAAAAACATCCTAGCAAAACCACACACTCATAAATCATATTTTCCTCTGCTTGTGAGACATATTTCTGCTTGCCGCTGTAAATGGGTTCCAGTTCCCAGGTAGTTAACTTTATCATTCTCTTACATACTTTTCATGTTTCCCTCAGTGACAAATCTACTTTTTGTTTCTTTTATAAACATGTTTCAATATAACTGGGAAACCAAGACAATTTGTATTCATTGGAGAAAAAAAAAGTGTTCATTTATCTCCTTCTCTTTAAGTTTATAGAATTTCATAGAGCATATTTATACAAAAAGAACTTCCTTATCTTTAATATCTGCCCGACAGTTCAATGATGGTAGTAGGAATGTGGAAACAATTAAATGGCACAATAGTTTGAAATCTTAAAGAGATAAAAAGAGACAGGAGTTAAATCCTTATTTTTCTCTTTTTTTTCCCCCAATGCTTGAAATGACGGCATGACCTAGAATGAGCTCTATTACAAAAATGGAGCTATCATTAGTAACATAGCTATTCAGAATAGTTTTCAGTTTGAACCCAGGGCTGTTGCACTGAAGAACCTGTTTTCTTAATGAGTTCGACATGCTAGGCAGTGTTTATATAATCCACACTTAATTGGGCTGTTTCAAAAAAAGCGTGGCTTTAGCATCTGGTCATCAGTTGACAGACACGAGAGCAAGAGTTTAGCAATTAGCAGAGTTACCCCATCCGGTATCCTGTGCATTAACACAGCAGGGAACCCTTCAGTGGAGGTCTGATTCTGCTGCATATTTGGAAAGAGATTTTATGTTATTAACTTTCTAAGAGTGTTAAAGAGTATCTGTATCTGTCTCACATGATGAGACCCAAAATTAATGGGAACTGGTTCTTGTTTGACTCTGTTGAAGACTGTCCTTTCAGTACCTTGTACCAGGCTGTGCAGTGTTGCCAGGAGGACTTCCTTGACACGTTTCTCATTGTGGTTTGCAGATATCCTGACAAGGGCTTTGATGATAATTACTGCCGCAATCCTGATGGCAAGCTGAGACCATGGTGCTACACTCTTGACCCTAACACCGCCTGGGAGTTCTGTGCAATTAAAACGTGTGGTGAGTTCAAGCAAAATTTATTACTTCCTTTTCCTTTCCAAAACCTGGACACGGATATTTCAAGTATGGAACCACAGCTACTTCATTCATTGCACTTTACTGACTTCTAAAACGTAGCTTTCAAAGAGGAGCTCCTATAAAGACATTATATTTAATCTGGACAGGTAATAAAAGAGCTGTGTGTTACTTAGCACTGGAATACGTGTATATCTTATGTACAGGAAATTGCATTAAAAAGAAGGAAAATCAAGAATGAAGATCTTATATACAGTATAGGTTTGGCCATGCCAGGCATCTGCATTACATTTTGGGTGTGGGTGTATGCACACCTTGCCTACTCAGTGCTCTCTTTGTCAAGAACTGTTCATTGCTTTGTTTTCCTCTTGCACATTGTGTGGTTCTAGGCCTTGGTTCCTGCACACTGCTCAGCCTTGTGCTGAAGACAGAATTATTAATTTCCTCATGGGTTCCTCTGTGATATTCAGCACTCCAGTACCAAAAAACTCCACAGACAATTAATTTATTTTCATTTGTCAAATGCAAGATGGTGGCTTTTGTTCTCCTCACTTTACAAACAGGGAATTGAATCAAAATAACATTAGGGTATACAAATATTTGATGCCCACTTTGAGATGTTTAGTTCAGAATGCTTTAGAGCATTCTGTGGCATGTTCTATCTACAGAGCCCAGATCCTCCTAACTTTGGTGGTAGCTCTGTTCTACTGATAATTTGATGTCTTGAAGGAGCAGTACAGGGACAATGAGGAAGGTAAAACTATTGTACTTTCCTTGAAAACTTGGTTAAAGTAACTTTTCTAGCCTTTCATGGTACTTCTGGGACTGAAGCAGATGGTAGAATTAAGTTTTGTTGGGACATACTTTGATCAGGAAAGTGAGATTTGCATCTCTGAAATTCATTGTCTCATTAACAACTTGTAGAATCTACAGGTGATAGATAGTCCCCTCTCTTATCTCCCATTGCCAGCTCTGGGGTCCAATTTTTTTGCCCTTAATGAACTGAACACATGTGAAATAATCAATGTACAAGCAGGATATTAAAGGCAGTCTCACAATACCTGGCAGATTTTTTTATTCTCTTTACGCACAATACTTTGTTTATAACATCTTGGGAATAAAGGCAATTTCTGAAAACAAGACATTACTTTATCCTGTCAGCTTCATGTGCCCCAGCTCTGTGGCAGAATCCCCAGAAATACAGGCAGGAAAGGGAAAACAGTATTTTCTGTGGAGTAGAGACAAAGGAAGGCTTCTAAAACTGCTCAGTGAACCTCAGTGTCATGTTAGCTCATGAGAAAGTCAGTTTCTCTTAGATTTGCAGTTTTGGAAACTACAATTTCCTTTGTTGTGTTGCTTCAATTTTGACCAAAATGAAGTGTTTAAAAAAGTCTGCAAAACCAGACACTCTGCTTTTCATCTAGCTCTAAGTGTCACTTCAGTAGGCTTATATCATTGTAAATTTCATTTGGCTCTCTGGGGAGGAGGGTGAAAGAAGAGAATGGATTCTATTAAACAGAACAACGAAGCTCACCTGTAACTGGATTTGTGTGAAAATTCAGACAGGGCAGAAAAAAAAAAAAAAAAGAAAAAGAATAATAAGCATAAAAGGAGTGATTTTTAATGACTAATTTTCAGGGTTCTCTGTATTTTGTTGTTGTTGTTATATAAATCAAGATAAACCATTAGTGAGGTATCTAAAATCCAGGTAAAAGTCTATTTCCATAATGTAATACTGTATTTTTGCTGTAATGTTAGGATATATATAACTACTGGGAGAAGAGTGAGGGGAGGGGAGGGGAGGGAAGAGATGAGGGAACAGCTCTGGCACAAACCTTTATGCTTGAGCAGTGGCCACCTAAAGGGGGAAGCATGGGGTTCTCTATCTTTACTTCGAGTTCTTACCAAATGAAATTATGCTGTGTTTTCTACTTCCTCCACCAGCAGTTCAGAATTTTCACTCCTTGCTTGTTTTTGGCTTGGGCCAGTGTACTGTCTTGGAGTGTCAGTCACTTCTTATCACTCCAAAGGTTAAGTAAGAATACTCTCGATGTACTTCTTCACTATCATATGTCATTGTAAATCCAATACAAGGTAGTTAAGATTAGCAAAATTATTCTGTTGTAAAAAATTGTTAGTTTGCTACTTTGGGCAATGCCTGCAATCAGATTCTCCAGAGACAGGAGCAACTTTATAGGACTACTTGTTTTGTGTCAGGCACCCATTAACTCACACTCATGTTGAAAGTCTTGCCTGTGAACTATAGCACTAATTAATATAGTTGTATCTGGAGTTACTGATAATCTTTGATAATAAAGTTCAATCTTTCTCAATCGTGAGCACAATCTTGCTTGGCTGTATAAATGAATCATCTTTCCAATTTCTCAAGTTAGGAGTTGTTCTTCTTTTGGACTTTTCGTTTCTATTTTTTGTTTGTTGTTTTTTGTTTTAAGCTAAACTGTACTTCCTAATTTCTTTCTCTAATTATTAGATAATATATGAATCATAGATAGCATACTAGATCTTTTCATTTCCCTTGGTGTTTTTACTACAAAAAAACCCCAATATTCCTAAGTTACAGCTGAGTGCTTCACAAATGCAACTTTTATAAACCTTTATCCTTTGGCATTTCCTGAGCTGATGTGTCAGTGTTCTGAGGATTCACATCTGGCTTTGTTGGTCACGTAAGCTTACAGTCCATGCAACTTTCAGTATCTACAGTCTGGCCTAAGCTTTATAAAATAGTTAGGTGGGAGATCTTATGCAAACTACTGTAATGTCACCTCTGTCTACCCAAGTCACAGTTAGAGTCCTGAAGAAAAGGAAATAATAAAAATGAAATTTAAAGACTTCCACAAAGTAATGTTTTTAATGTTCTGACAAAAGCCTTTTGTCTCATTTCTAAGCAAAAGTTGACTGAATTAACTAGAAATTCTTTTTTTCATCTTCAGTTAGAAATTATACCAAAATCAGTGGAAATATCACATGCAAAACTGTATTTTCACTACAGAAAACTTTAGATCTTTGGAAATTACTGAAGCAGTCTATATGAGGAAGAACACAAAAGTAGTGAACTTGAAAGTGCTTAATGCTGCAGGTACTTTCAAAACATGTTTAGCACAGGCAGATGGTATTGCCCTCTACATAAGATGCGATGTTGCTCAGTGCTTTCCTTTACAAACCAGAGAGGGGGTTTGTTGCTGATATTACTCTTACACCACCAGCTCAGTGACCAGAATACCAACAAAAAATAATGAAGCCCTGTTTTCAGTTTTGTCTTTCTTGAGGCACATAGAAAAACTGTTTTCCCACCTCCTAGCAGGGAGCCCAAAACATTAGCCCATGCTGAGTTTCAGTGGCTGCTCCATTTTCTGAAGCTGTGGCTGTGTGTAATCTCAGTACACTAAAAAGAGAACATCATGAGTTATATGTCTTTATAGCTTTGTGGTTTGGATTCTCACACAGGTTTTTAATTCCTATGCTGAGGTCTGTTTATATATTTTACAAGAAATACTAATTAGAAAAAATGCTTTGCAAATCCAAATCCTTGGAGCACATACAAAAACGTAGGTGTCCTGTCTTTGGGGGAGTGACCACAAGGCAGCATGCTGCTTGTGGCTTTTGCTACATGTCATGAGTGCTAGTATGCTCTATAGCCAAAATGCTGACAACAGCTCATATACAAAATTTTCGGCAAAAAAGTCAGTGGAAGGAAGCATTCAGAAAATAAATATGTTTTTAAGACTGAAGAGACAGGAGGGCATTGTAATTTTATTTCCAAGCACAGAAGGCAGCATAAAACATTGTGGCTTACAGCCAGGGCTGTGAGAAAGAGATGACAGGAGCAATTAGGGATTAGAGATGGCTCAAACTGCAAAAATTGGATCTGGATTAAGACTTCAGGGACCCCAGGATTGGTTTGAAGTTGCTCACATATGTGTCTGCGGTTTTGGCTTGAGACATTTTTAGTTAGAAGAGAGGATAAAAGGACAACTATTATAGCAATAAAGAAGTGTAGGATGAAATGAAGAAATGGAAGCCATGACAGCGAATTTGAAAAAAGAAAATGACTGTTACTTTGGCATGAATGAGGATATAGACTATAAGGAAGACAAGAGTGGGGATCTAATACTGCTTTACAAAAAAAAAGGATAGCTGCATTTCCATGGATGAGCTACAGGGCTGCGAGAGAGGTGCTGAGGCCCAGAAATGAAACTACGTATGAATCATTCAAGAGCTGCAGAGGTGCATGGAATTATTATGCTAAGGAGAGTGTTTGGTTGCTGCCTACCTGATTTCCAACCTACCCAGTTGATTTTACCATAGATTTAGGTTCTTCTGTCAGTACTCCTAGGCAACAGGTAGGGGTGACTGGAGCCCAAAAAAACCCTGAGAGAATTCCATAAGGGTCTGGACTTGATGGGAAAGATAAAGTAAAAAACTGAGAATCTAAGTGTAAAATAAAACACTACAGTGCACTTACAACTTTTGAGAAGGAAAAGAATCACTAATATTAGTTTATTCATTCCTTAGAAACAGATTTCAACTGCCCATTTGAATGTGAAGTTCTGATTAAAGAGTTATTTGTTGAATCATAGTACATAAAAAAAATAAAATACCACTCAGTTAAAGCTTAATATTTATGTAAGATGAAGATGTTTATAGAAAGTAGGCAGTGAAAATTGACTGATGTTTAGTAGTTGATAAAATGTTACCTTCCACCTTGATGCATGCAGAGGCATAGCAGAGGTCCCAGCATTCATTGTGTATGGAATGGCTTAATCTACATTTCCTCACAAAGAATTCTTCTCAGATAATTTTCATCATTTCTGTGATAGTTTTGAAAGTGAGATTTAAGACCTGTGAACCTGCAGAGATCCAGATTTTTTTAAAAATCGTTTTAAATAAATAATAGTCTTCAAAGCCTAGTTGAAACAGCACTGAAAGATCTCTCTGTGCTCAAAGGCAAGGGTACTGTAGCTGTGCAGGTTTTAGGTGATAATGCGTTCTTCAATATCGTGATTCTTGATCTTGGATCTAATTTATTTCTTCACTTTCTTATATGGTTTTACAGACAAACTCCCAAAACAATAGAAATCAGCGATAGCTTTGTTTGGTTTTGTTTTTTTTTTCCATGTTTCATGTACTGTGAGATAGTACATTGAAGGAAACACATGGAAAGAAAAGAACTGTCACTACCATACTGCCCAGAGCTGTGTATCATATTGCTTGAGGTAGGGGTGCCTGGAGGCAGTGTAACTGAACATGAACAGCTTCTCCCTGTAACATCACTCAAGTTTCTTACTGACATTTGCAGAATTGCATGGGTCATGTTTAATGAGGACTTTACTGTGTTTAGGACACTTTCTTTACTGGGTTAGGCACCTCTTTTAAAATCTACTTTTTAAAATATTTTGTTATAAATCAGGGCACACTTTCCTTTTCTTGACTGACATTAGGAAAGACAGTGCAACAATATAATCAAAAGTACGAATTTTCCTGATGAAGTAGTTTAGGACTCTGCTTCTTTTCCAACTATGTCTTTTTCCAAAAATACATAGATAATATTACCATGAAAGAACATGAATACTCCAGCAAAATCCCTACCTCCTTTTAAGTCAGGAAGAGTTTCACCATTGACCTAAAATTTGTGCAGGATTTTCTTCTGGGTCATTTGGATTAAAGACAGAAATAGTACTTTAACTGGTTACTTCAGCTGTAGAATGACTCAAGGCCCCTGCTGATTCCCTCATGCTGGCATTACTGTGAGAACCAGAACTGAGAAGATTGTGGCTTTACACATGAAGCTCTGGATAATGTTTCATCTCTTTACTTAAGCATCTATGAATGCATGAGCTGGCCTTTATTAATAAATTTATGTATTTTGAAGTATCAAAATAGTATTTTATTGAAAAAAGGAAACCTTTGCAGTATTGCACTTTGGCTGGGGACTCCAGAGTGAACATGTGAAGGTGGAAGTACTACTAACAGGAAATCCTCAAGTAGCTGTTGGAATTACATGGTTAATTTGAGTCATCCAGAATACAAAAAAAAAATTATTACAAAGTTCAAAAGTAGCAAAATGCTGCTAGACAATTACCAAGTTCTTCTGTTCCTAATGAAGTGTCACAGAGGAATAAGAAGTGATATTTAATTTGTAAATCATAAATAGTAGTCTGTTATAAGATGGTATTTTTTGTGATCATCCTTAACAGTACTTTTCATCTCAGTTCAGAACTTTAAAAACTGAACTGGAACTAAAAAAAAAAAAGTGTACTTCTAATATGAAATTAAAGTACCTGCTTGCAGAGTAAGGGTTGCTTATCGAATTTAAATTAATCTTGTAATTTAATTCAACATGTCTTTCTCACTGGAACAAGTCTTTAGAGTTACAGATCAATTTATATTTTAGAGGAATTGTTAGGATAAGGATGGGAATTCAGCCTTACTATTTTTAGCTTGATCTTATTTTCACCTTGTAAAAGAACTGGTGCATGTGGTGTCAGGAATCTCCCCAGTGCTCTGCACATATGATGTTTATGCTCAGAGTTATTAAACTTTAGATCATTGGCTATGTGAATGATGAGTGATTAGCCCCAAGAACAAGACCAGTACTGAACGTAAATAACGATTTAAGTTCTAGACTTGGACAACCTGGCACTTCTTAAAGTTTGGCAACTGCCTTATAGTCTGCAGAGCACCTTCGCAATGCCTGGTGAGGCAGGCAATACTCCTCAAGGTTTTCCATGTCCCTGTGTGCATCCAGCTTATCTTTTATTAACATGAACAGGGAGACTGTTCCCATCATGCCTGTTTCTGGAAATCATCAGACAAATGAAGGATTTCTTGACCTTTTTTGGAAATTCTTGAGCTTTCTTTGAGAATATGAAAGATTGTTTCTGAGGGCACAAACCCTCAGAATTTCAGAATTTCAGAATTAAATTTCAGAAATACTTTGGAGTGTCATTTTTCATGTTTGAAAATTAGACATTTATAGGAAATGCATGTGGTATAACAAGAGTTTGGGGAGGGTTCTGTAGACTTTTTGGAATGATAGAACTGTTTCATTAATTAAAATAAAAATATTTTAGTGATTCTCTTCACCACTAGAATTCTCATAGAGAGCTGCCACAAGGTAGTAGTAGCAGATAATCCATCATACATTGCAGATTTTGAAATAATTTCTCTCTTTAGCCATTATAATTTAAGCCTTTCCAGCAGTGGCTTGGCTGTGCAAGTATTTGTGACAATGAGGGAGTAAAGTTTGTCTGTTTCCTTTAAATAGAATATTTTGACATGGAAAACTTGTTGTAAAATCTGATCTACAAATTGATGTCACTGTTCAGACACATACTGTAAGGTTTAGAGATGAGTGGTGTACCTGTAGATGTATTAGAAGAAATGCTCTATAAAATGACTTTGTGATCTTGCTTAAATCAATCAATGCACTGGCTATTTCATTTCAGGCTTGTGATTTCAAAAAAAACCAAACACACACAATGATACATAAATGCCAACCTAATTACTTTTTCCTAGTATTACTGAGTACGGAGTAGATGTACTATGCAGTTCATTACAGTTGATATAGTAACTCCTTGTGTATGAATAAGGCCTTTGTAATAGCTTTTTGAATTTTTATGCATTATGACTATTATTTAAGAAGATTTTTTTGCTAGAGCTATATAGTTGTAATTTATTAATTAGGAAATATTATGTAGCCAGGATGCCATATGTATGCTGAAATTTATCATGGTAGGTAACATTTTTTTTCCAAATTATCTACCACATCTCTTTCATTTTTAATAAAAGCATTGCATATACTTTTTGAATAGACTATTATGTATTTTAATAAGCCACAGCAATGTTCAGTGTAATGAGCTTAGGAGCTATTTTAGAATACATTTCCAATTTGTGTTCATATATTAGTTATGATGGAAAACTGAAATATACAGCTATGTAATTCTGTTAGATATATGAATTTGCCTGTTGCCCATATATTTAAAAATTAAATAACAATGATTAAATATGTAGTTACTAGCTGCAAGCCTGTTTGATGAATCCACTAGAAAGGGTGCATTTGTCAGTCTGCAGAAGCCAGCTTGTGATACTTGCAGTGCCATGTCCTTTTGACTTTGGAATGAGCTTGGAACTCACAATCCCATTGAAAAAAGACAACTTTGCAGTCAAAGTGTGTCTTGGGAAGGTAGGACAGGAACTTAATTTGACCTTGAAACATTGATGTAAAAACATCAACCAGATGAAGAGAAAAAGGGAAATTTTCTCCAGCATGGAGAAATGTGTAATTCAACTGCACAACTTGATGTTATCATCTGACAGGGATGTGATCTTGAATGTAGAAGATTAGACAGCAAATCAGCCAAACCCATCTGTTATGACATTTGGTTTCCTTAAGATCCATATTCTCTGCAAGTTCATAGAACTGGCTCAAGTTACCAGGAATGAACTATAGTATGAGTAACACACAAATATTGTTCTAATCCCTGGACCATTTGAAGAAAACTGATTTTAAATCTTCATTAACATACTTATTGCTGGCAAATAATACTTTTAAAGTAATTAGTAAAATTAGTCTTGTGAACAACAGCAATTACCAACAGATGGGCAGTTACTTACAAAAAAATTATACTGGGAGATTTTTGGGACATTGTAGAAGTCTTGCTCTTACAGCAGTGTATTCAGTTTTGCACTGCTTTGTATATATCTGATGCAATATCTGTGCCATTAATTTGCAGTTATGAAAATTGCATAAGAAGTAAAAAGACACTTTCAAGTTATGTGAATGAGTCATTTCAAAAACCACTGTTTTTCTGAATTTAGTTCAAGACAGCCCACACCAGGGTGAGTGCAGAGTATATCAACATCTGTAAAAGATCTTGAGTCTGATGAATTTGTTAGTCTTTAAAACATTTGTCTCTCTGTAGAGAACACTGATCTTTGGTTTCCAAAAGCTGGTCTTTTTTTTTTTCCCTCTTAACTATATGAGGCATAAAAAGAGAAACTTCAAGGAGGATTTAGCACATTATTTTATAATAGGATTTATCTCCTTTTTTAAAAAAATAAAATAAATCTGCATCTTTTTTCCTGTGACTTCATATTCTGGGAATTCTTTAGAGAAAACCAATTGGGTTTTAATCCTACAAACATGTATTAACATGTTTAACGGTGTGCACATGGGTGGTCACTCAGTTTTGTCTAGCTAAGCGAAGGAGAAAATATTTGCTGAACTGGAAAGAGTAACTAAAAATATTTCCTGACCTTCAATGATATAGCATAGGCCAGATGTCTCACAAAGCAAAAGCTCTCAAATGTTGCAGATTCTTTGCCTGCAAGTAGATAAAGTAGCATAAGATCTAACAACTGTTTTGATTTCATGATGTGGTGAATGTGAAGAGGAGGAAAGTGTGCTGTAAAAGACATCAGATTGGCAACTACACCAAAGAACTTCAATTACCACGATTTGAACTGCAATGTAGAGTTCAAACTTGACATCCCAAGCCAGGCTTAGTCTTAAGAAAGTGAAACAGCACTTCTTCTCTGGGTCTGCAGATGAAAATGTCATGAACAGCACGGAGGCAGCAGCTGAGACATCAACATGCGTTCAGGGACAGGGTGAAGGTTACCGTGGTACAGTCAACACCATATGGAGTGGAATCCAATGCCAGCGGTGGGACTCTCAGTTTCCTCACCAGCACAACATCACTTCTGAGAACTTCAAGTGCAAGTGAGTAGAGACATGTGGGTGTTACTGCAGTGGGAAAAGAACTTAGCTTTCAAATCTTTAGAAATTCATGCCACCAAAGTAGACCCTAGAATCCCTGTCCATGCTCTGCAACCTGGTGCATTCACTCTAATTGCTGATGCTGAAAACCATTCTGACATGGGAAAATCAGTTCATCAGATCTCAAAATATTAGTTCTTGATGAACGTGTGTGAATCTGTAGAGTTTTAAAGAACTTTTTCTTCAAGTGTCTATTCACCAGTTTAAATGATTGTGAAGTGTATAAATGTTTTCCAGACTGGGACCTGAATCCCAGTTGTGCTGGTGTTTTTCTTTCATGAAGATGAGTGCTTGTTCACAGTTTGGTTACTGATTTTAACTCACTGACTTTAAGTTAACTTCGCCCTCTACTGCACTCTCGTGAGATCCCACCTGCAGTACTGTGTCCAATTCTAGAGTCCCCAACATAAGAAGGACATGGAGTGAGTCCAGAGGAGGGCCATGAAGATGATCAGGGAGCTGGAGCACCTCTCCTATGATGACAGGCTGAGACAGTTGGGGTTGTTCAGCCTAGAGAAGAGAATGCTCCAGGGAGACCTTATAACAGCCTTCTAGTACCTGAAGGGGGCCTACAGGAAAGCTGGAGAGGGACTTTTTACAAGGACATGTGGTGATAGGACAAGGGGGAATGCTTTCAAACTAAAGGAAGGTAGATTTAGATTGGATATTAGGAAGAAGTTCTTTCCTGTGAGGGTGGTGAGACATTGGTACAGGTTTCCCAGGGAGACGGTGGCTTCTCCCTCCCTAGAAGTGTTCAAGGCCAGGTTGGATGGGGCTTGGAGCAACCTGGTCTAGTGGGAGGTGTCCCTGCCCATGGCAGGAAGGTTGGAACTAGATGGTCTTTAAAGTCCCTTCCATCCCAAACCATTCTATGATTCTGCTATGTCCTAAATGTTACCTAAGTGTAATCTCCTTGGCAGTACTTGACATTAATAATATTTGACAACACTTATTTTATTTTCTTTTTAATCCTTTTTCTGTCTCAATACTAAATGTACTTTCATGAACAGGACTACTTTTAGCTGGAAGACCACTGGTTATCTAACCTTTCTGTACAGTTGATGAACTCCCAGCATGTGAATAATCTATTTATTTTAGACAATTAATGACACTCTTTCAGTCCTTTTTTCACTGAGCATTAGAGGAAACCTAGATGACCAGCATGGATCCAAAGCCCAGTTTATATTAAATGTCTTTATCGATGCCTAAATATCAGTCTGGGCTTGTGCTGGAATTTAATAGTGTGGATCTTTCAAGGTAAAGAAAAGATTCCGGTCTGAGCTTGGATTATCTCTCCAACAGCAGCTTGTTTGAGCAAAACAGTTAGGTTTGTTGTCTTAATCCCTTCACTACTATTGTTCAGTTTCTTGATCAAATACTGTGCATTGTAACAGCTCTACTGAAAATGTAACAATCATAGATGTAACAGAAAATACGACTGTTTCTGAGCTCCCTGTGTCAGTCTGTGTCACCTTGAATTTACCTGGAAGTTAGTGCTTGAGCCTTGGTCCCACAGTTTTTTCTCAGGTAAACCACCACTTACACCAATTTGTGTTGTACCTATGTAATGCTGCTGAGGGATTAGGCCCTTGTGCAGATTTAACAATGTTTCTAGCAGCGTAGAAGGGCTAACAATATTAGGACTGTTTATTCAACTGACACTTGAGAGTTTAGTGGCTATTCAGACTAATAGCTTGAATAAAATCAACAGAACTGCTGGCACAACTGTTCGAAACTCACATGAGTAAGAATTAAAATATTAGGCCTATTCATTCCATAGTCTGTTATAAGTGCTGCAGATGGAAAAATGCATCTGAAACATGGAGATTCACAGAACATGGCAACAACTGTCAGGAGATGGGAAAATAAAACTTACATTTAAGAGGTTTGACTATTTCATGCAAGCTGTGAGAGACATGTAAAGATGCTCCCTTGTGACTAACTTTTACTTTAAAGATAACAGCTGTATAGAATTTCCACATGCATTTTTTTTATATATTCTAAGATTCAGTTTCTTAAATGAATCACTGACAGCCTACAGGACTGTTTCTCTAAATTTAGCAGAATCATTCAAAGCACAGGGAATTTTAGGCACTGTGGCAATGTTTGTATTTAAAAGCACTTTTAATGGATTGCAGGTGTACCCAATGTCAGCTTGCATGCAAATTTTGATAGAGAATCCCAAATAAAAATAAGATATATTGAAAATATTGTTAATCTTCAAATGAAATCTTATATCCAGTCAAAACATAGGTCAATTGAAAATGAATTCCTATAACCATATTCTTATTACAATTACTATATTTTTCTGGACACTGGGTTCTTACAGACTCCCCTTCTCTTTGCACTTGACACTGATCAGTAAGATACAGATCTTAAGGAACCTATATTATCGCTAATTCATAATAAAAAGCAACAGAATGCATCAGTGGTTTGAGGTTATCCCTGCTGTGAGCTAACATATTTATTTTTATAGAGATTTGAGAGAGAACTACTGCCGAAATCCAGATGGATCTGAATCACCCTGGTGTTTTACCACTGACCCAAACATCCGTATTGGTTATTGCTCCCAGATTCCTAAATGCGATGTATCAAGTGAACAAGGTAACAGAGAGAAGAGTGATAATGTGATTTTAAGTGAATGCTGTGCTGTTCCAAATGGCAGATAGGCAGGCTTGAAAACTGCTCTCAGTACATCTGTATTACACCTGTGTAATTCCACTTTGGTTTTATTTGCATACTTGGGATTCATCATGGTGTAAATGAGATTCATTTCTCAGTTCATGTTTCAATTTCAGCAGGGAAAGCTGCAGCAAAGATTTGTTACTGGATCTGATTTTTAGGCAAGGTATCTGCAGACCGTTTTATAGTAGATGGAGATTTGGTCCACTGTCTTATCTTTCTTGGTTTGAAAAGCCTTTTTCCAGAGTTCAGATTATTTCCTTGGTTCACAGTCTTTTTATAATTGCATATGAGGCCACCAAAAGTGATTTTTTAAGATTTATTTTTTCCATATACCCCCTTGCCTAAAAGGAGTTGAGCTGAAAAAAAACATGTGGGACTTCCCATATAGCCTCTTAGCTTCAAGCTGTTACCTCTGCCCATAAAGTCCACTCTGAGTCTTCAAGCAAATGTTGTTTTTCCCATGACATCTGGGTATTACTCTAAGGAGTATTATTGTATCTTGAGAACTGTTGTCAAACATAGTATGAAATGAGGCTAAGGCCTCAGACCTATGACCCTACATCAGGCTGCATTAGGATCTCCATCTTTAAATTTTAACATTTTTTTCTCTTAAAATTTGAAAGAGTTTCAGCTGCAAGAGTTCTGCCAGAGAAAAGATTAAACTTTGACTTTTATTCTCTGTTTCTTGTAAAGTATCAATTATCAAAAAGTAAAAATACTGATGAATATGAAATGAAATTCTTTATATAAGAAGTCTTTATAGTAGTAATCATTTTAAACAATCCTCTTGAAAAGTCTCAAAAAGTCTTGTGATAAAAGCTTATGAATCAAACATGACTTCTGCTGAAATGAACAGGCAAGTTTCTGAATTGCATTAAAATTAAAGTCATGTTGATTTTTTGATTTTGCCAAAGTAGAACGTAAGTCTACAATTATATACGGTTGCCAGTTTCTAGAATCTAGAAAAAGGTAAGTTGTTTCAAATAGGCTAAGAGTGCCTGTTTTTTGAGGAGGGAGGATTAAGGGAGCATTTTTGCTTTGTTTTGTATAGAATAGCTCCTGTCAACTTTTAGAATATTCTGTGTAACCCTTTTAAATTAACCATAAACTACTTATGAAAGAAATTTTCCCAGTTTATGTAAGACAAATTTTAAAATGCTACTGTGTTGAGAATGAAGGCCTTAAGCAGGAGATTATATATCTAAATTTGAAACTTTCTCCCATTTTCTTTTTGATTTGTTTTATACAATTATCTGACTTCTATTTTCTAGTGTTTGCTAAATCAAACACTTATCTTTAATTACTTGGTTTACTGATGGAAAGGAAGAGTTTTCTTTTCAATATTGCATAATCACCCTACACTTCTTTTTGTCTCAACATTCTTATTCAGATTGTTATCGTGGCAATGGCAAGAGTTACATGGGGAACCTATCCAAGACAAGGTTTGGGTTAACTTGCTCCACATGGGACAAGAATATTGAAGACTTACGTAGGTGTGTATATTTGAAACAGAAAGACATGGTTCAGTGAGTCCTGAATAAACACTGCCTCCAGATGGCATCTCTTTCTCTTCTGCAGTGATTCTAAAATAGCCCCTCTTGCCTTGGAGCTTTAGTTTTTGTTTTGCTTTTTTTTCTTGTTGGTGTTTAAATATATTATGCAACATGTCTTTGTTCAGGCTAACCACTAATTGCAAGCTTTGAGATGTTTCTTAGTGTTTAGTTTACTGGCCTCGTTTACCCCATCTCTGTCCTTGAAAGTTTTGTTCTATGAGAGGATAGCAGGAATAAAGCAGGAAATCGTTATCTCATCAATCTGTTCTCATCGCCCATGTGGCTTCAAGCAGGAAGTTGAATGTGAAACTGCATAAGGTTCCTTGCAGCCTGAAACTGAATTTTGAGACTACCATCTAACCACACTGACATCAAATTCCACTAAAAAGACTTGCAGTTTCTGTTATGATTACTTTGGCTTCATACTCAAGTAGAGGAAATTGCAAGTTACATTAATTTATTTGTTAAAGTAAAAATGAATCAGCATAAGCTGTGAGTTTCCAAGACTTTTTCATGCCAGGATCCTCAGTGTTGTCTCTGATGGTTCAGAACAGTAGATTCATAAATCTCAGGAGTGACAAGAACAATGACTTCCAGGTAGCTCACAAAGACAGAGATTCATCAGAAATTTTGCTATGTATGAGATATTACACACATTAGTGGCCCAGATGGAAACAGTTTTCCTTTCATTTTCATTTAGTATCTGAAGTTGAAGTGACTGTGTCTATATAACTTTTGGTACTTGTTCTTGAGTTAGTGCTCATGATCACCACAGTCATAGTGCCTAACATATTAACCATTGCTCTCTAGAATTTGGGTGTTCCTGATTCCTGCTGCTGACTTGATGGTCAGTCAGGTGAAGTCATGTAAGTCAATAAGTCAGCCTTTGGGAAAGCTGCATTGCAAAAGGCAGACTTCAAATAGCACTGTCTGGAATCACCAGCTGGGCTATATGTGTTTTTTCCCACACAGGGTCAAAGACAGCAAACACCTTCTAGTGTGCTGTCCATGTAAAGGAGGCAGGTTTAAGATCATGACTTCTGAAAGCTCTGATAAGTTTTCTGTTAGCTGTGAATGAGATGTCTTGAACCTATCGGATGCTTGATGCAATTGCATTCATACCATCTTGAGCACAGAGAAGCCTTTCTTCTTTTAATCCCACAAATCTCCCCCAAATTTCCCCATCTGGGCACTTTTTGGGGGTGTTATCTATCTCACTTTAGCATTTACTCTGGTTATGGGTAAGCTAGAAGCAGCATTCATGGTTGGTTATGAGCTGAAAGAGCAGTGGAGCTGTAATTTAGGAAGCCTGTGTGCTTCTGTCTGACAAGCCAGAAATAAACAGCTTTCTCTGCTTCAGATTGTCACCCCAAACTTTCACCTCTTAAGTGCTCTGTCTAGGTTTGCACTTCAGGTCACTTATCACTGCAGTTTGTCTGAGCCATTCATCTTTCTCCTTGTCCTCTGCTCAGTTTTACTAACTTTTGCATTTGTCTTTCCTTTGCCTGAGAGTCACCTTTCTTTGCAGATTTAGTGCTCCCTTGTGCTGACTGTGAATCTGCAGGGAGAAGGTACCTGTGCTCCCAGAAAGGCCTGCACATCTGCTGAGGGCAACACAGACACTTCTAATCAGTGTAAAGATCCCTCCTCACGGTATCCAGGGATTTTATCTCAAGTGTGAGACTTAGAAACCTCCCACCTGTCTGGTGGACACAATACTTAAAATGCCAACCAGAGAAAACTTGGACCCAGATCTGGCAAATATTTAGGATCTCATCTTTTCTTTGATTTTAATCAGCCCTAAACCCTGACCTGTAGGCTTCTCCATCAATTAACATTACAACATGGAGCAAAGCAACATTTAACCTTTGAAAATATAGGCTATAATATAAAGCTTTTAAGCACTTTGAATTTTTTTTTTCCCTGTAGGCATATACAAATATTCAGAGAACCAGATGTCAGTAAACTGAAGAAAAACTATTGCCGCAATCCAGATGATGATTTTCATGGTCCCTGGTGTTACACAGATGATCCTCTCATTCCCTGGGATTACTGCCCTATTTCTCGATGTGAGTATTTGCTATGCCTCAGGCATTGTTAACTGTGCAGTCCCAATGAAGCCATGGTGTCACGTGCATATGCATACCTTTCTCTTGTCACTTGTGGCAGCAGAGAATGTGTAATTCTATCAAGAATCAATTGTGCGTGACTGAGAAGGAACGGACAGAAGCTGCTTGTGCAATATATGAACAAGGGGTCCTTTTCCTTGACCAGTCTGGAGATTTCAAGGCTTATTTTTGCAGCAGGAGCATAAAAAGGCTATTACAGATGGTCAAACATTTTCCGACAGATCTAGTTATTGAATGAGGGCTGGACAGAGACAAAGAATTGTCTCGTGGTCAGAATGTTGGCTGTGGCCTCAAGAAACCCAGGGACAGTTATCTTCTGTGCTACAAGCTTCATAGTCTCTTTGTGTGTTCTGTGTTTGTGAAGTTAACATAACTCACTATGTATGTGCTGTAGTGTATATGTGCTATATAGATTAGATTCTGCTTTTGGATGTTTATGGGATGATTTAACTCTTGGCAAGAATTAGGAACATCATTCCTCTAAAGTCGTATGTTAAAATGTAAATAACTTAAATAAACAGAATTAAAAATCCTAGGTAATTTAGTAATAAACTGATATTCAGTGGAAGAAAGATTTATGCTGAAAAATGTGTAATTCACATATATGTTAAAAATTTTTCTCTTCCAATTCTTATTTTTTAATTACTGTGCTATATAGCCTGGAGAACATTAGAATTGTAAAACAGACTTTTGAATGCGTATCTGTAATCTCTAGAGGTTAAGGGTAATGTTACATTCATTCCTAGCATCAATTTACTGCATTTCCTCATAGACAGAACTGCAGTATCTCTATGAGGTGATATTTGAAGTCTCAGGTGATATTTTGGCCTCTATGTGAAGAGTAAACAAACTGTGCAAAAGGTTGTTTGTGTCAATGTAGATAAACAACAGCTGAAGAAATATAAGTATTTTTCTCTCACTCTGAGCTCATTATCTGGATCTATGAATTCCTAAAGAAGTATTAACAGCAAACATTTGCAGGGTATATGGCAATGGTGAGTATTATGATTTCTGGAATCAAACTCCTGACTGGAATACGTCTGTTTTACAATTATAACTTGTCTGGACTAGTGTTATACTACTACTAGCTCACTCAGGTACTGAGAAGCAGCTTAACCAGTACAGACAAAATGTTGGCAGTTCCCAAATGTACTTACCTGCTGCCTTTAACTAGTCTCTTAAAACTGCACTATGTATATTTATTTAGATGTATATATACCTACATGCACATATACATGTGCATAGACATACATACATGCATATGTGTATACATACACATCTAAATTTAACTATGTATATAACTATGTTTATATATATATATATATATTTCCTTACTGATGGAAATCTAGTTAGATGAGAATTTAAAATTTTGTCTCTGTAAATTTTCAGTAGCTACAGTTGTGACTCTTTGTCATAATGCTGGGTCACTCTGCAAACCTCACTGAAGGCAAAAATTTTGAACCAAGTTTAAGCAACCTTGTTGTAACTGTATTTTGACTTGGACTAGATGGAACCAAAACAGGTTTTGGAGAACATGTTTTGATAAGTAAAAAGTTTTTGCTGATAGCAACATAAAAGGACATTTGAAGTTTCAAAGGTTTTTAAAGAAATTAGAAATTTTCATTGAATCTGATTTGGATTTAATCACATGGACCATAGAATCATAGAATCACTTAGTTGGAAAAGACCTTCAAGATCACCAAGCCCAACCATCAATCCAGGACTGCCAAGTCCACCAGTAAACCATGTCCCCATGGCCACATCCAAACGTTTTTTGAATACCTCCAGGGATGGTGACTCCACCGCTTCCCTGGACAGCCCGTTCCAATGCCTGACCATCCTTTCTGTAAAAAAATTTTTCCTAATATCTAGCCTGAATTTTCCCTGGTGCAACTTGAGGCCATTCCCTCTTGTCCCTTTGTGAACTATTAAAATTAACAATATGCCATTTGCTATTTGTTCTTACTCTATTCAATTTTTAGATGTTTTTTAATTTTGTATTATGGGTATCTTATGTGTCTAGGTGAAGGTGATACAACTCCTACTGCAACCAGCTTGGATGGTAAGTTTGTAGATGTACTGTGCTGTGCCTGTATAGTATTCTCTAAGATTAGCCATTTCTTTCTGATGGGGAAATAAGAGGAAGATCAGTTAAAGATACAAAAACATACAGCTTGGGAAAAATTTTACAAGGGGAAAATACAGAATAGCTTTATTATACTCCTTTATCCATTCTTACTGTCCTCTCTTGCCAGTGGTGAGATATGGTAATGATTTTCAATGTTTGTTTTATAACTATGTAAATCTCCATAATAAACCTATTTAAATATATGTATTTTATATTCCCTATGAATATTTATATGCACTGACCCAGATTCACTGAAATAGTTTTGGTGCTCTAGAAATAGCATTAGCACAGGAAAGTTAATCTGTAATAAATATTGACCTTTTTGTGGTCCTTTGTGCAACTGTTCAGGTTTCGTACCACTGTTTTTTAGTAAAATGTGATCTCTGGACCTGCTTTCAGATACTGTCATTCCCTGTGCCTCAACAAAACATTTGAGAGTTGTGAATGGAATCCCAACACAAACTAATGAAGGATGGGTTGTTAGTTTGACCTACAGGTAACTATCACTTTGATTAGAAAGACAATACATCTACTTGTATATTTATTTTGGAACTGTAGAAAATGTTGACCATAATAAGTTTTCAGTTAAATCCTGTAAAAGCAGAAAATCAGCTTTCCTGGAACATCAGGTGATTCCATACTATTCACTCTGTCAGTAAATTATTTATATATTCATGATCACTCACTTACACACATGAGCTTGTAAAACATTCTTCTCTTTTGATTAGCTACTGCAGACCTTTTCATAACATTGACTTAGCATCCAGCATTAAACTGTTTATTTTAGAGACTGTAACATAAAAACTGAGTTTCATACCAATATTGTCACTTTAATAGCAGTGCGTTTAGTTGTGAAGCGTTGGATTCAGGATTTATACCCTTGTCAAATTTAGCTTTCAGCTCATGTTGTTGCATGAAATTGAAATGTATTCTGTATTAAAAAAAAAAAATAAGTAGAAGCTGTAAGGAAATCCTTTTCATTCTGTAAAACAAGACTCTCACATGTACAGCTGGAAATGTGTATTACGTTATGGCAGATCTCACTTTGCTACTGTGTAAAAGCCAGAATGCAGAATTACCATTTCCTACATTCATTACTCTAGTTCATAACTCATCAGCTGGAAGTGTGAATCATTAATGTATAACAGGAGATGTATCTCGTGCATCAGTCCTGTATCTTCTGTCATAAGAAAAGAAAGAAAAAAAAAGGTCTTTTTTGCCTGCTGGTACATACTAAAGTTCATCTCACTTCTGTTAGCTTATGACTTGTCATCTGTTTTAAAGCCAGGTTGTAAAATAGGTGTAAAATGAAAAAATGAGTTAAAAGAAAAGATAAAAAGCCTGTTTTTTACATTGCTTCATTCTGGGGAACTTTTCCATCCTTGGTAATATTTGCATCTTATGAGCTCCATTCACAACTAGGCCTTTCTGGAAGTCTAGCGGATGGTCCAGAAAGCCGTATATAGAGGAACATCACTTTATTCCTACACTAAATAACCACATAGGTGGGCTGAATCACTCACTGGAAATGTTTTTAAAAGCAGCCGTGATGTTTGAGGAACTTTTAGACAGGTAAGGTGAATTGTATCTGGGTGTGTAAAATTTCAATAGCTGGTATTAAGGTAGATGAACCTGGATTTTGTGTTATACAACAAAATTCCATTAAGCAGATGAGTGCTTAAATGATTACAGATTCTTTTATGAAACAAGAGATTCCTGGACTACTCCAGCAGCAAAATATATTTTTAAGTATTACGTGTGGGCATCAAAATGTACTTTTGTTTTGTATGGTTACCAAGGAATCAAATAGAATTTTGTCTGAAACAAAATCTTGATGACTTCAGGACTTTCTGCAAAAAACTAACTGTACAGCTCAAAATGGAATTGCCATGTCTGAATGGTAAAGGCTTAGTGATACTTAGAAAATTGTATTCATATTTGGCAACTAAGGTCCACGTATAAATTATAAATTAAATAATGACATATTTTCTTATATATCTGATCCAGATTCTGTTACCAGGTATATTTAAGTATATTTGGATGAATTTCATCTGTTTAATTGAATCAGCTCTGAATTTGTGCCACATTTAAATAAGAGGTTTAACCTACCTATGGGTACTAGTCAGTCTTCTAAAGCAGACAATGCAATCTTGTAAATTCCTTTTGATAATTAGTGATGCAAACATAATATGCAAGAACACATTTATTCTCCTGATTGTGACATTTTAATAATAAAACTGGGCAGAATCTATATTTTAGAAAGAATCCAGCCTTTTGCACCAGATATTTTGTTCCTCAACCAACATACAATTAAAAAAAAATGCAAAAAAAGAGGCAAGCATCTGTGTTATTTTCCTATCTTTGAACTCCGTATAGAGTCTGGGCTCCTTCCAGCAGTTCTTTGCAAAGCTTTGAACATTTGTGTGACTTGAATTTACAAATTGTGAGATTTTAAGCTTTTCCTAAATTGCTGACAATTCTGATTCACTTTCCAAAGAGCTGTAGAAAATAAATGTGATTTTGGAGGCACAAAGAAGGAAACTAATTAATCTTGCATTCCATAGTCATCTTTATTTTTGAAAGAACTGTCATGCTTAATTGCTTTAATTTTACTTGATATATTATGCTGCAGGTTTTCTGCAATCATATGTAGGATGTCAGACATTGCAGATTGTTTCCAACTGAAGTATGTGGGGACAGAAATCTCACAGGGCTGGTAATCAAGTAAGAACTCTCCACCTTGAGATCAATGCTTTGAATAATGACCAAATGTTGTTTACATCTGGTGGCATTTTGGGGACTTGCTTGAGTGTTTCAGTCCAGTTCCTATTAAAAAAAATTAGTTTGACACTTTTTTTTTCTTTGAAAATTAAGTCTTTTATTATAAATTCAGCTTTGAAACTACTAAATGAACAGAGTAACTCAGTTTCTCTTTCCTCTTGGTTTGTACGCATTGGAGTAAATCTCTGCAAGGTTGTGCTACTAAAAGTGCTGGAACTGTAGAGCAAAGGGACAGACACATGTTTTTGCAGGCTGTCAGTCAGCCACTTTTCACCAGCAAAAATACGTGGAACAAAAGTACTTTTTAAAGTTTTTGACTTTGTAGAAACTAATGTTATTGCTTAAATTTTTATTTTGTTTTCCCCCAGGAATAAGCATATCTGTGGAGGTACTTTGATAAAGGAAGAGTGGGTTCTAACAGCAAGGCAGTGTTTCCCTTCTCGGTACAGTAGTCTGTAGCTTTGCAGTATTGAAATGCATCTATTTTCGGGAACATATCAGCACACTTCTTCGACTTAAATACAGCAGTTTTCCCTCCTGTTTGGCTTTAACACTGCTTTTATGATGTAGAAGTCCTGTGGGACCTTGGTATTTTTTATTATTATTGTTGTTAATCTAAAAGAACTCTGGCTATTTTACTTAGGAGTATAAATATGTTTTCCAAGTGTAATGCTTAGACAATTGCCTCTTTATGAAAATAACCTCATGCTTCTGCTTAACTGGACAGAATAAAATAGAAAACTTGGGTAAATCTCAAAAAGTTCAAATGCTCATACTGTCCAAGGATCTAAATGTTTGGAAGAAAAAAAGAATTTAGTCACAATTAAGGATAAGATTATGTAGTGGCTTCAGACCAAAAACTTACACCCAAGCATGTTGAGTTTGGAATAGCAGTTGACAACAAAAACCCATTTCTGGTGAATATTATTACTTAGCATCTTCTAATATAATTGTATTAAGCAGAGTTTTTTGAGTTATTTTACTATACACTTAACAAAATCATAAACAAGTTTGCTTCATTTAGGTACAAAGATTTGAAAGACTATAAAGCCTGGCTTGGAGTCCATAATATCAAAGGAAAGGGAGAGGAAAAGCATAGACAAGTTCTGAATATCTCCCAGTTGGTATATGGCCCCGCAGGGTCAGATTTGGTCTTACTGAAACTTAGCAGGTTAGTAGCTATTATTGCCCATTCTGAGATTTTCAACTGATGAATGAGATTCTTCCTAAATATTTTTGCAAATTTAGTTCTCCACTATCTCTGATACTGCAGATAATGTCTCCATGGGGTAAACTTCCACTTGTATGAAATTTTACTTGATATATGCAGGAATGTAGGTTCATCTACTTTACTCAGGAAACAGATGATGCTTCTGAAAAATCATGCCTACAGTTTTTTACTTGATCGTCAACTTAAGGTTTGTTGGGAGGGGGTTTTTTTAGTGTTTTTTCTGGTTGTTGTTGTTGTTTTTTTAGGTTAAAAAACCCAAACCAAACCACAACCCACATGGAGTAGTATATGGCTTTCATTTATAGAATAAGCACCAGATTGTAACTGAGATCTTTGTGTATATATGAGCTTTCAAACTTTCTCCATATTATCAAAACTGTATATTCAAATGAAATGCCATCATTACTTACTTTTAAGATTAAAACCCAAGTTAAATAGCATAAAAGTGGTGACAGCATTTCAAGAAATCTTTTGACAGTTAACAGCTGTAGCACAAAAAATAGGTAGAATAATCCATCATATTCTTCAAAGATGGAAAAGAAAGGAAAAGAATCAGGACAGGTTGTAATTGCTGTGGTCTATAATAGATTTAATGTTGGTTTTAAGACACACTTTATACCTATTGTTTATTTTCTCTTTTCAGACCTGCCATACTGACAAATTTTGTAGAAATAATCCGATTGCCCATTTCTGGCTGTACCATTCCAGAGAAGACCAGTTGCAGTGTTTATGGATGGGGATACACTGGATGTAAGAAACTATTTTTAAAAACTAAATGAATATGTTGACAGCTTACTTACTCTTGTCATTATAGGTGAGGCTGCTGGTATTGCCTGATGCCACAGCTGTCCAACAGTTTTTGTTATAAAATGCAGTTTCATTCTTTGTCTAATTTTGTAAATCTTTGAGGATTTTATCCAAGATCATTTAATATGAAATATTTTCTACTGGTCCATCTTTTTTTGTTTGTTTTTTTTTGTTTCAGTGACGGGTAAAATAATTCAAATATTTCAAAGAATGAACTAGAGAGAAATATTGTTCTTAATGTTTAAAAAATCTGGCAGAATTGTTTTGCCAAGTTCTAAATATTTTTTGAAAAATTCCAGTTCATCTACATGAGCAGGCTCTTTCCGTATCCCAAAGCAGGATTCCCTATGGAAAAACTAGTACAGGATCATGTGATCAAAAACATAATTAACATACACAAAGACAGTGAATTAAGGATACACAGGCAGCCCAAAGTCTGGCACTGCCTAACTTTTGAGTACTTGACTTTGCAACCTTACTAATGATTATTGAACACAGTTTTTATGTGAAGTAAATATAAATATGTGGGAGAACAGACATCTATTTAGTCTGGTAAATACTATATCTGGCTAATTATGCGTTGATGATAAAGTTAATAGCTGCCAGTTGACAATAATTACTCTAAAAAAGACACTCAAATGTCTTTTTGCCACAGACCCTGAGTAAACAGCAGGAACATACTCATGCTGTCCTGGAAGCAGAGCAGAAACTAGACTGTAATTCTGAGGCTCTCTTCCTTGTAACCATTACTCTGCGTTACTTTGTGGGTGGCAAGTAATCTGTACCAGCCCTCTCCCAGATGACTGCCTTTGATGTCCCCAGCATGGCCATATTAGCCATCCTCTGGGGGGAATGGCTGTTTGGGGGACAGGGAAGTCAGGCTGGAGTGTGGTGCAGCATCATAGGAAAGCTTAGCTTAAGAGAACTGATAAGGAATTTGCAATGTTGTGGAGTTATGTAATACAGTAAATACATAACATCTGTCATCCAAGGACTTTGTACTATGTTTTATGCACTACTTAATATAATCCTCACAGCATTCTAGTCAGAGAAGGAAGAAGTGTTACAACCATTTTTTCAAGAAAACAGGGTGATAAGTCAGTGAAGGACAAGCTTGGCATTTTCTTTTGATGACTGTGCAGAGAATGGGCAGGTCCAGGCCATTTATTTATCTTCGCAGCTTGTACAGACTTGTCTTTCGACATGTAGAACAAGAGCAAGCTCCACAGGGCTCCTGCTTCCTGACCTTCACACTGGTGAATGGAGATTGCACAAAGCTGTGGCTCTGCCCTTGCAGGCACAAAGTCAATCAGTGCAGCTGAGCCAGCACAGAATGAGGAAAACTCTGCACAGTATTTTTCAAGTCACACATCCTTCCCTAGGCCATGGCAGGCACTGTTAGACATTGACTTGTGTTTAAAGCAGGGAGCAAAATCCTCCCTCCACTGATGGGGATGACAACATTCTCAGGCTCACTTTTTCTGATTTCTGTCATGTGACAAGGTGAGCTGGTGGTGAGCTGTAGAGTAAACCCAGCTACCTAGCCCTTTCATCTAATACAAAAAACTTCTCCAAATATTCTCAGAGAATGGAACAGATACGTGCACCAAAATAAATTTCTTGCAAATCTCATTTGTAACAAATATAAGAAATCCAAAAGACAAATGCATGACAACAGGGAGGATGGACAAAAATGTGAGTACTGGAGAGAAAGTACAATAACTGAAGTTACATGAGTAGGTTTATCCAGACTGCATCTTCAGTTATTTTTGTCCTCTAAAGTAGAATAAAGTTTTCATTCTCTTTTCAATCCTAGTAATTAACTATGATGGCCTTCTCCGGGTAGCAAACCTGTTTATTTTGGGAAATGATAAATGCAACCAATATCTCAAAGGGAAGATCACTGTGAATGAGTCAGAAATCTGTGCTGTGGCTGAAACCGTTGGTGCTGGGCCTTGTGAGGTAAATATTACATTTCCTAATACATCCTTAGGAGCCATCAGCCTGGCTATTTCTTTCCCAGAAATCATTTACTGGAGTTTTTAATAATTATTCTCTCTACACTAAACTTGTACACAAAAAACCCCTATTTTAATCTTTTGCATTTCTGTTTCTAGTGATCTATCTTCTGCCATAGTGCAGGAGGAGGTTCGTTTGCTTCAATTTCACTGTACCACCACACTAGTAAAGGATTTACATGGATGTTAAACACACTTACATGACTAAAGATTTGCTAGGCTGACAAAAATTTGTATTCTGTATAAAAAGGGCTAAAGTGGGTTATTTGCTAGCAACAACAGTATATTTTGATTGAATAGAAAACAAAGGCTGGAGCAAATTTAAATACTTAAATGAGGGCTTGTATGCAAAGTGCAAAAAAGTCACTGCTCAAGAGAGTTGATAAAGTTATGAAGGAAGGAGAAAGATCCAAAAATGTGCTGATGTTCAGTCTTAGTCAGAATGCTGGAACATTTGGTCTCCCTAATCAAGCCTGAGCAACGTATTAGTGAGGACAGAAGAACTAATTCAGTGAAAGCACAGTTTGATATAGTTGTTTTACTTGAGACTAGTTTTGATGATCGAGAAAAAAAAATCTGACGAGAAACAGCATAAATCATTTATTATAGGAAGATATTTTTTATGTGGAAAATGTGCCTGATGAGATGATGTCTAGAAGAACAGTCATGAGTATTATCATGCGTTTAATATCTGGAGCAGAATAGATTATTTCCTAATACTGATGTTAAGCAAGCAGTAAAAATTTCCCTACACAAGGGTACTATACCAAACCATGAGGAAACAATGTCTTCATCAGGTTGAGTCCTCTCCTATTTATTATTGATATTTCACAGGATCGTTTTGTTGTTGCAAAGTATTTTCTTCAAAATAAAATATTTAATCATAAATGGGCTCTTAGACATGTCAAGGCTTATAAATGAAACATCTGCATGGAATTCTGCTGGGGATCCTTGCACTTTGTTCTCCCCTGCAAGAAGAAATGGATTGAATTAATATTAGCAATCAGTCTTAATCATTGCATGGTTTCCTGATCCCTGAGTCCCCCTTTGAAGCTGCTTTCCTCAGCAGAGAACAGGCAGAGAAACAAAATCAGATTGGCAGGTGAAACTCCACTCTTGAAAGTGTTTTATGAGCCACTCTGATGGTACTGACATAGTTCATTGTTCATGTGGGAACTAATCTGTAGTCAGTCAAGAAAAAAAATCCCAAACCAAATAAAGGTCAAGCATTGTTGTTTCTCTGGTGATCCGGAGAGAACACAATGTTAATTGTCAGCTTTTATTTTTTGAAAGAGTGTCTCTTTATCTGGTATGAACATTTACTGTCTAGTTTTGTAGCTAGTTTGCTAGGTTCAGTGTACGTTTTGCCTGGGTAAAAACTGCAGTGTCTATGTTCAAGTCCCAAATCTATGTGAATGTATCTAAATTAATGTTTCAACCTAATTTAATCTGGATGTATTTTAGTGCTAAATAAGACCCCGGTCAGAGTTGGTCATACTCCAAATTTTCACTGAATGCATCTATTGGTGTATAGATGTCTCATTCACTCAGAGTAATAAAAAAGAGTATTTTAACAAGTTATGTTTCAAAATTATGTCTACAAAATATTACCTTTTATTATTTTTGGGATTGCCCCCTACCCCTGCCTACTAGTGCACATAGATTCTCGTTCTAGGGTCTTGTAAGATGATGGGCTGACAGAAGGATGTTAACCTGGCTCTGTCAGTCTGATGCAAAGCCTGTTATCACAATAAAGATGTTTATCAGACAACTCACTCTCTGCTAATCAATATTATTCTTGCAAGTTGCTGAAAGGGGAGAGTAAGATCTCGTAGTCTGAAGTCACTAGAATCACATGTAAAGATGGATCGGAGGGTTTAATTTGCATGGGAGGCAACCAAAGGTCAAAGGCCAAGCTTGGCATTGGTCCACATAAGTTCTGGTTGTGAAAAAGATATTGGAAGTTGTTTTTTATCCTATGGTAAGAATAACTCTATTGCCTGTTCATTGAGCTAGGTCATTCCAAAAAAGAAACCAGTCAATAGGAAACAGGTGGGATCTGTGTCTTAAATCATTTTGAGAAGTGACATTCTTTATGTTTATTTTTTCCTAGCGAGATTATGGTGGTCCCTTGGTTTGTGAACAAAACAGGCTGAAGATAGTAGTTGGTGTCATTGTTCCTGGCCGTGGATGTGCCATTCGAAATCGTCCTGGGATTTTTGTTCGGGTCTCATATTACTCCCGGTGGATACACAAGATTACGATGACCTACAGAAAACCCTGAAAAACTCAACAACTTCCATTGAAAGAAGTATTTTGGACAGCATAGAATTAATGTATAATGTAAAGATCAACAATTTTTTAACTACTTGATAGTTGAGTTTGTTGAGCTTCTTTTAATATTTATGGGTGTTTTTGGTGTTTTTGTCTATCAGTGTTGTTTTATAAATGTTGGAGTGACTTACAGTATATGCAAGTATGGTGACATATCTCCTGAAGATACTTGAATGGGTAAACAATTTTGCAAAGATATTGTTACTGGATGACAAATGGTTTTGTAGGAATAGATCATATGACCTCTTTTATGCTGCTCTTCAGATTATTTTAGAAGGAGAAACAAATTATACCTTTATTTAACACATCTTATTCTTTCTATAAGCCATATATTTCTCTTCATATACGACAAAAGACCTACTGAGAGATATATGTCTGTCAAGAACAGCATACATGATGATATTTCTCTTCTCCTCTTGTAAGAGGTCAAAGATTTCAGTATTTCATTAAAAAATAATCTCTTTAGAAATTAATCTTTTCATTATTGATGGACTTTGACAAGCCTGCCGTCAGCAGAGTTCTCAGAGAAGTCAATATCACTTCCTTTTACACAGTTCTTACAGACTCTAGTTCTGCACTTGCTTCCTTCAGTGTGTGTGTGGTCCCCTAACAGATATCTCAAAAACCCTGTTGGATGAGGGAAGAGACATAGAAGTGGATGGGTTAGCAAATTATCAATCATTTGTCTAAAGTTTAGTTTCAGAAATATCTGTGAATTTACAATGCTAAAGAGAGTATTTAATACAGTTTGAAAAAATAATCCTGTTTAGCTACTGGCAGACTTTGGCCATTAAAATAAATTTCAAACAATATGCCCAAATCTTTCTCAACAGGCAAGTATTAAAAATTCAGTTGATTCTAGTTATTTCATGAAAGTAACTGTATTTACAGTAGGAAAAATAACTGTTGAATCTGGCACCTGTCTAAGAGACCTAATACTGGGAAAAGTAAGTTATACATTAATCTTGGTCTTTCAGAGACTTCAGATTTTTAATAAAACCTTACCTAGATTTGGACAAAATTATATCCTTTTTATAATTCCTTCCAGGGTAATAAAAAATTATTGCAGAGATTTATATGATCTTGTATGTAATATGGAAAACATTACTAATAGTTTAGCAGCTTGTGCTTCCTGCCTGTATGTAGAACCATCATTTTCCTTTATGTTGATGGGGAAAGAGAACAAATAATCAGCATCTATGAAAAGTGCTTGTTCTCCTTTAGGCATTTAGTTGTATGGCTGGAAGTATTATACAAATATGTTGCTATAAGTGGCACAAATTACCCTATAATTTCTGGAAAATTGATACAACATATATCCAATTATTAGTTTTACTACTGTACATGTAATTTCATAAGTAACTGCACTTACTTCTCTTGTGACTATGTAAGTTTAAATGTTTCCAGTAGCAAATTGTATGGTATGTGTATCATATCTAACTGCATAGCTGCTAAGCTCACATCATGATGTAGACATATAAAAGGACATTCCTTTCAGAAGACACAGGGTTGAATTCTGCCCTGGCAGAAAGTAACCACTTCAGGGGAGCTGCCTTGGGTGGCAGCCCTCGTGTTGACTCACCAAATTATTTTCTTCAGCAGTGCACTTTGACTTCAGTGGGACTCAGATGTGCTTACATCTCCTGGTGAACTGGGATGAGTTTCAGCCCATGCTTCAGTGGCTTGGCTTGCTGAGATTTGTGTCAAGCATCCAGCAGATTCTACTGGCACATAGGAAGAAGTCTTTCAGCAAGCAGAGCTTCTGAAATTCCTCCTGATGTAAATAGTCTCTTTGGACAAGATGCCACTTCTCTGTACAGCGGATCTGAGGTTGTGGATGCTACGCAGATAATCTGTCTCGATCTATTCTGGCTGCCTCTGAAGGCTTTATGCTTCTTTTGGGCTCTTTTACTTACCAGACCTAAAGGGGGCAGGATTTAGCCTGTTGTATTTACAGTTAAGTATCACCATGTATGTGAAGAGTGTATTCTTGCTAAGTATATGTTGACTGTATCTTATTGAAAGGATTAACTTTTTAAGAGAGACTTTTAAAAAACTCCAAGTGAGTTTTGTTTTCAGTCACAAGCAGAATGTGGATAAAATATATAATTCCACGTTCACTCTTTGTATTCTGAGAATTGTTATGTGCTCACTGTATTATATTTGCAGGCATTTTGTTATGTCTATCTAAAAAATTGAATCTTAAAATATTTTAGTTATAAGCTTCTGCTGTGCAGAAGACTGTGATTTTTATATATATATATACACACATATATATATATGAGATAAAAATACTGTTTTTTGTTAGACAATGTGTAAGGATTTTTACCTGTTTGTTCTGGGCAGCACCTCAGTAAAATAAATTGTTCAGAGTTGATGCTCCAGAACTTAACATGTTTGTATGCACTTGCTTATCAGGTGCTCTTGCTCTCCCTATCTCAGTATGGAGGGCACATAACACTCTGAAGAGCAAGGGAAGAGAAGAATAATGATATGTGGTAATGAATTTGTACTTCATTTATTCCTGTGAATATTTCTTGTTGGTACCAATGGTACCGTACCAGGCAACTGTTGTAAGTACAGGATTCTCTTAAGGAAGGACACTCTATAAATATTTTTTCACTGTTCTAACATTTTTCTCTCTGTAATAACAAGTGAACATGATCTAGTGCCCATATAAATTGCTGGAAAGCCTCTTACTAACTTCAGTGGGATCTGGACTTTATAGATGTGGTTTTGTTCATGTTAAAATTACAGGTACAGAACCTAAATTCTTATCTAAGAACATTCTTAGAACACATTAAATTTGGTCTTCATTCTCCTTGCTGCACCTAATCCTTGATCTCTGAAAAGTGGATACAAAATTTTGGAATTAAAACCTAAGAGCTGATTTTGTACTACTGAAGTTAGTTCAACTTATATATGGATTTTCTTTGGGCATTGGAACTGGCTGACACTTCTTCCTTTTATTAATAAAACATTTTTCTCTTAAGAAAGCTTTTTCCACTATCTCTTTTTCTCTCATAAACTCAATGACCCTCAGAGAAGCTGTAGCTCTAATTGGGAATGTACTGGTCTAGATTTTTGCTGCTATTGCTGAAATCTTCTTCTCAAGTTTAAGACTAAAATTCTCTGAGGCATTCTGCAAACCTTGCTGCAGACAATGCCAATGTACTTGACAGAGCTACTCACTTGAGTTAGAGTTTCCAGACAAGGGTCCAAATATATCTCTGAGGGTCAAAATCTACTCAGGCAAAATGTCCCTTGAAATCAGCGAATGTGATTGTCAAAAGATTGGGGGGTGAAAGTTGCTCAGTGTGTTTCCCTATGGTCATGCACTGAACTTCATGCATCCTTGTACACCAAAAAGCACACAGGTTCTCAACTCCACAGCAACTGCAACAAGAGGGGAAGCATTATCATCATCCTTCTAGAAGGCTGGTTGCAAACCAGCTGATACCTGTCCTCCCTTTCCCCCCCGACAGAACCTGTATAAAACCTCTGATTAGTTCTTTAGCCGTTGTTCCTTACCAATTATTTTCTTCCTCCCTCATGTGCACTGGTGTATTACTGTTTTATGAATGTTGGGGCTGCTGGCAGGAACTAACATGGCTTTTCACCCTAAAATTTTACAGTGTTCCTTTTTAAACATACTGTTGGGCATTTATGTTTTATGTTTCCTTACATGGAATCTTGAGGGAGCTGCTTTTAGAATTCAGTGTATAATAAGAGTACTTTTTTCATATTTAAGTGGGGAAAATAATGCTCCCATTAAATACAACTAGCTGAATGCCTAATGAAAAGGGAACACTGTGGTTATAACTTATATTACAAATCTTCTGTAATTAATGGCATCTTTATTAGTTAATAAAGTTGGTATTTTTGTAACCTTGCTTACTCTTATTATTCTTAATAAAGTATTTTATAAAAAACAACTCAATTAGCATTATATTTCTTATTTAAAGAAGAAGGTTTGGAATCCCTTTGCTAGGCAGAGCCTTGGAAAAATGAGTGGATCCCAGTTCTAATTTAAGTGTGGGATTTTATTGTGCAGAGTAAAGAGGACTGGTACTTTAAAGGTCTTCATGTGTCCAATAGCAGAATTGCACTTAAAATGAAAGATACAGCCAAATCCATGCTGTGATCCTGCTGAGTCTCCCCAAAAGCCTCCTGCTGGAATTCTGCACCAAGAATGGCCCAAGCATATTATGCAAAGAGTATATTTGCAGTGCAAAGTGTGTGCTTAACCTAGACATGAGTATTTGTCTCCTTACAATTCCAGTATGAGAGGTTTGAAATTTTAAGTGTTTCTTTTAATACACTTTACACTTCAGTAAAGGGCTCCCCTCACTTTGTACTACTGATGGTACATAAGATGATGCAGAGGCAACCACAAATCTAGGTGCTGCTGTGCTTAATATTAAAACCAGCCAACAGCAATACCATGCAAAAAAGGAAACAAGCAACCCTCCTATTAGCCCCACCAGATTAGTGCCTCTGTTCAGCTGAGTACTGTCAAGCTCCTGTAGCATTGTGGCATTCTGATTCGGTAAGTTCAATAAGGGACAGTAAGATCATTACTTCTTTTTCGTTATCCAGTCAAAATTTCTAAGGTCTAAGCATGTCTGATTGTGCTGAAATTTTGATGATTTAAACATATATTTGCCAACAATTCCAGCTATATCAACAGTGAATCAGTCTTCAAATAAAGTTATGTGCAGAGTGTTTGAAGTCTGATCCTGAATTTTTCATAGTAAACATAATTTTCTTTTTTTTTTTTGTAGTCCAAAAAAAGGATTTCCTGATTCATAAAATCAGTGGATTTTATCAGAAACTCCTGAAATCAATGGGAGACTTGCCAGTAACTTAAACTATGCAGGAACGTTTCCAAAGTTATAAAAATCTAGAAATAGTCCATATGTCAAAATCATATCTTGCTATAATTTTATATTCAAAGTGTTAAGGATGTTCAGGTGACCTGTCTACCTCCTGGGAACCATGAGAATTAACGGCTTGTACAGCAACTTGCACAGCAAAGATCTATGAAGGGATATTGCCTTCATATTACTTTCTGTCATGGTTTTATCTTTTGTAGTTGCAAGAACACTATAATCTGCAGATGATAAATGGTGTAAACCCACATAGATGCTCAGTACTTGCTTTCTGCTCTTTGTTATTTAACAAGACTCATGTAAACAGAGCAGGCCATTTAGTAGAGTTCAGTTGTGTATCTACTCTGCCTTCAAAAGCACCCCTTTCTGGGTTCAGCTATGTTCCAATAAAAACCACGTGCAATAAATAGGAAAGAAAACAGCTGGGAGGAAAAAGGCAAACCATAAAAAGGTTAATACCAAATTAAGCCCTAAAATGAGCAGATAATTTTTTTTAATGTTGTCTCAGTTTTTATAATGTTGGATATATGGTGTGAAAAGCTGCAATATAATAGCTTAATAGCCTTATCTTTCCTAAAGCTGTTTCACTTTGGTTCAGAACACTTGGGAAGGTGCAGTGTCTTCTCCATATAGTCACAGAGGAGGTAGTGCAAGTTGTGATTCTGTGCCTGAGGACCTGATGCTACCTGTATTAAAATCACTGTCAAAATTCCATCTAGGGTTAATGAGTAGGTACTAAATCCTCTTTCTGAACCCCTTGGACCTTGTCATGGGACTGTTTCAGATCCTGACTTAGTCAAGCACACAGGGCATGTTCTAGACTGGTACTGAGTAGCAGAGGAGAAAAGCACATGTTTTACTTCAAACATGGGAACCAAAGTTCCACTGCAGACTATCAGCTTTGCTCAGAGTCTAACTGAATATAAGCACTGGTTGACTTGTTTACTATAAAAATATTTTTCATTACAATAATAGTAATTATTTTTAAAAAATTATGTATGCAACTAGTATGAATGTAGTTTTTACACACATAATAATAAATTCCTTAGGGAATTATTTAGGGAAGAACTCTCCACGAGAGCAAAAACCTGTACCACTTTAGAGCCAAAGAGATGCTGGTGTTTGCTTAAGATATCTGAAGTTGTGTCTATGTAAACTAATGTTCTCAATTGGGTTATCTGATATATTCTACTGGGAGAAAAAATTTGTACATGAGAGTGCAATTCACAGTAATTTCTTAAAAATAGGCAGGAAATATGACATTAGGGGCACACATTGGATTAGATGAGACTAGTGTAAAATACAAACAAGAGTATAGCCCTTCTCTCCACTTGAGAGAAATTTTACCTTGAGTAATATACGAGTTTACTGTATTTAATTCAGTTCAGAGTATACTAACGGAAAATTTTCCAGATGGTTTTCTTTCCTTGAGGATTAATGTCAGCATGACACACAGAGTGAGCAAATATGCATTTACATAAACATTGCTATTACAAACAGTGTCAACAATAGTTTCATGTCTTGGATGTAAACATGCCATCTGCTGTTCAACCTTGTGTTTACCAGTACTGTGACTTCACATAGCAGTTACGAAACTGCCGTCACACAGTTTCTTCCCTTGTTTTTTAATTTTTTTTTCTTAATTAAATGAAAGCTCAGAAAATAGGAGGTTCCATGTGAATAGGAGCATAGGAGGTTCCATGTGAATATCAGGAAAAACTTTTTCACTGTGCGAGTGACGGAGCACTGGAACAGGCTGCCCAGAGAGGTTGTGGAGTCTCCTTCACTGGAGACATTCAAAACCCGCCTGGATGCGTTCCTGTGTGATGTACTCTAGGTGAACCTGCTCCGGCAGGGGGGTTGGACTAGATGATCCTTCGAGGTCCCTTCCAACCCTAGAATTCTGTGATTCTGTGAAAATTTACTGCTCACAGCAGTATAAGTTGTGGAAACTTTGCATTAAGCATTCATTTGAAAACCTCTGTTTTTCATTGCTGTGCATCCTCATAAGGCAGATGAGTCCCAATTGTTGCCTGATCCTATAGTTGTTTGAAGTCTATGTTTCTTTTGGCAAAGTCCCCACATAGCCTTATTTTTTCCTGTTAAACGTATTAAGAACATTTCTCGAAGAATACCTGTAGGAGGTGGAAGCTCATAACTGTCCTGAAAGTTTCAGATACTATCCATCAACTATCCACACTGACATTCACAGAATCAAAGAATCACAGAATCCTAGGGGTTGGAAGGGACCTCGAAAGACCATCTAGTCCAACCCCCCTGCCAGAGCAGGACAACCTACAGTCCATCACACAGGAATGCATCCAGGCGGGGTTTGAATGTCTCCAGTGAAGGAGACTCCACAACCTCTCTGGGCAGCCTGTTCCAGTGCTCTGTCACTCGCAGAGTGAAAAAGTTTCTCCTTATATTCACATGGAACCTCCTATGCTCCAGTTTGCAACCATTGCCCCTTGTCCTATCATTGGTCATTACTGAGAAAAGCTTTGCTCCATCGTCCTGACACTCACCCTTTACATCATCATTGTAAACATGGATGAGGTCACCCCTCAGTCTTATTTTCTCCAAGCTAAAGAGACCCAACTCCCTCAGTCTTTCCTCATAAGGGAGATGTTCCACTTCCTTAATCATCTCTGTGGCTCTATTCTATTCCTAGCTTGACATCGAGTACAGTAACACAAGGAAAGGAATATGCTAGTGGGCTAGATGGCTTCTACACATCCTACATCAGTGAGGCTTGGCTGTCCCTGGAGAGGTGCTCCACAGCCCTCTCTTTATACCAAACCACAGATACATAGCTAGAGGCTTGATGTGACTGAGCACTGAAGCACACAAATTACACTTGGACACACAAACAAATGTACATCACACCCACACAAATGTACACAGATGCCTTCATAGTGGTATCTAGCTGACTAATTCAGAACTTCTTGATCTACACAGTTACTTCAGGAAAAGGGTTATAACCTGAGATTTCCCCTGTCACCCAGAGCTAGGCTATCTGAAGTGCCTTACTATAGGAATAGGACAACCTGAGAGGAAAGGTTTTCCTACCAGGAGCACTCATCTTACTTTGCTTAATACCCAAGAATAACAAGGGGAAGCTTGGTGGTGACAGCCAGGAGTATGAATTTTTCATGTCCTGAATTTGCACACTTGTGGTAGCAAACTTTTGAAGTGTAAGCCTGAACTGAGAGAAAAAGTCTTATGTGCCTCAGCTCCTTCTCCCACACTCCGGACTTGCTGGTTCCAAACCAATCCAGTCAGTTCTGCAGTGACAGCATGTTCACATATGTCTTTGTGTGTGTGAATGTTTATGTGTGCATATACACATGTATCCATTCCGCCTGAAGCAATGTAGAAGCTCTGGCATTGGTGTTTATTGTTCTGGGAGCAGATAAGTAGACCTCATCAGCGTTCAGCCAGCTGTGTACTGGTTTGGACTCACCAGTATAACTATAATCTGCATATGAAAACTCCAAAAGCTAGGAATTTAGAAGCCCAGCCATGTCTCTTAAGATGCTCGAACCCCCTAGGGAATCCGTACTAATCATCTGTATTTGTGCTGTGGATTGAAACAGTACATGGGCCTTTGGAGACCCTTTTGGATGTTGGGTTTTTTTCCTTTTATCCCACTTTAATTTTGTAAGGTATCACCAGATGTTGGCCTTCATTTTAAAGCTGCCTTAAAAACAAATATTTTTCCTGTAGAAACCTGCTTCATTACTGGAGTTCCTTCTGGGCTGTTATCTTAGTTAATTTGATTAGAAGTCTCTTCTAAAGTTCTGGATATGTTTTCCAGGCTGACTTCTTTATCTTACCAAAGAATCTTGGCTGTATTTGTAATCACGATGTTCTTTAATCCCTTCTGATGCCACTTAATGTTAACAACTTTTTAGTTCATATAACTCCGTAACACTAATCCCTGAGCATTAATTCCTTTTACTCTCTACTGAAGTTTTTTATTTAGCCCTATCTTCCTGCCTGGTTTATACACATGTTTGGGGAAAAGAAAGCAAAAAAAAAAGGAAAAAAAGGCTTTTCAGGTTTTTTTAGCTGTCCTTTGCATTAAAGCTACTAAATTTTCTTATCTGTACTTTTTCCCATCATGACATGCAGATCTTACCAACTCAGTCTGCAGGAACATGTCAGTTTTATTGGTATGTTTGACAGAGACCAGGCTGGTTTCCAACTGAAATCCATTTGTTTTCTCTCCAGCGTGCTTGCTTACCTCCCCAGGCTCCGGCTCTGTGCGGCTTCCTCCAAAGAGGTATTTCCCTGCCTATTTGGGTATGTGCATTCCCTTTCAAAATTGGCAGCAGCGTTTCCTATGTTTCCCACTCCACACTGGAGAGGGCGGACTTTTCTTCCTGTTTCCCTGACAAATTCTTCAATAGTGTAAAGTACTCCTTACTTTTAAAGCACTTTCTAACTAAATGTGGGAATGAATCTGTGAAGCTGATGTGAACTCAGGCAGCCAAAACTTACAGGAAGACACCTGACTTGGATATAAAGCAGAAGTTTTGCATGTGCTTCTCTTTTAAATATTTAAATATAGTCTTGGCATTCCTGTATTCCTCTGGATGGTTATTTCAGACACTTACGAAGAGTTTGTGAATTCCTTTCTTGGATCGGACATGGCGAGGCAGTGGTGTTTGCACAGGCTGCAGCACAGTGTGATCCAAGGGACTGCTCAACATTGCTGACAGACAAGGACTCCAATTCTTTTTCTTCTCTACTGGGTTTTCCTGCTTATTTTCTTGTTTGTCTTGTTTGTTTGTTTGGTACTTTATTATTCTATTTTAATGCTGACAGGAAGAAAATAAACAGGGAAGAGTAGGGTTGGTGCAAGTGATGTGTTTGAACTGTCCACTGGGTGAGATTTATGGTCTGCTAAGGACAGCTTTTTGGAATGTTCTTCTCTTCACTCCTCTCTTGGCAGTTTTCTTGGCCTCCTTAGCTGTCTTAAGACACTTCACTTTCTCTGTTTGGAAAGTGCTTTCCTCATTATCTTCTCTGTAAGGGTGAAAGTGATGAAGTCACTCTTCTCCCTTCCCCCCTTCCCCACACTGCTGTCTACGTCCCGCAGCAGATTCAGCAACAGTATGGAGCACTCCATTGCACGGCATTTTCCTCCTGTAAAATATAAAGGGCTACTTGAACATACCTGTGTTGAAGAACAAAATACAGCAAATGCACTGAGTGGAGTGGCATTTCTACAACATTTGCCTTACTCTCTCCAGAGACCGTGCCTGTAAAGACAGCTCTGTGCTGTGTGAGAGATTGGAAAAAGAAAACACTCTGGAAAACAGAAAAACTGTTAGAAAAGACTGTTGCTCATACAGTAGTTTTTTGATTGCTCATCAAGATGGGCTACTGCCTGCACACAAGTAGTGAATTTATGCCTGGCTTGAAATAGAGAAGTTCTGTAGAGACAAATGAAATGTTAGGGGCTACCCTTAGGGAGAAATCAGGGCAATAATTTTAGGTCCCAACCCATAGGAGTGGTCACTGAGGAGCTTAGGAACCACACAGCTTGTGACCACAGCTCATGACCCCTGCTGTTGTCAGGTCTTTTTCTACAGAAGATCAACCTATGAGAAGAAATTCAACTTCAAGGGAGAAATTTCATCAAGCTCTATGAAATCACTCAGCAACATGCCACTGATTTCCTTGAGATCAGCCCTTTGCACATGGAGCTGGTTTGGTTTGGTTTGTTTTTTCTGCCTGCTACGGGCAGATTGAAAAAGTGGCCTGAACCAGTTTATGTCTGTATCTGAATTTAATCAGTCTTTTGACTCCAACTTAGAGATGAAGATCAAAGGAAGAGAAGTTTTTTTAAAAAATGTTCTCTTTCAGGCCACATCCTTTCTATCATTTTCCCAATTTCACACATTCATTAAAAGGGGAAATGTACTGCATACAGAAAACATACCAACCTCTCCAAGTGAGAACATATAGCGATTTCATTCAGAAACACTCCTTTTAAGGCACAGTCTATAAAAACCACACCAAGAGAATATTGTACTCTGCGGTCATTTGTTAGTAAAGCTGACAGGAAATCAAAACTGAAAGGATTCTTCTGTAACTGCCAAGTTGCTGTAATGGAAGCCAGGGGAAATATATTTATCTGTTTACTTGACTAAGAAGAAAGAAACCAAAACATATTTTTTTCCACTAGTAGAAGGGGATTAGACTGTTACTAGTCACTTGTGTGCTAGACTTCCCCCCAGGCTTTTCCTAATGTTTTGTCTTACATTTAAAACAAAGAAAATACTAGCTCTTAGGAAAAGAAAATATTTCATAGAGTATAGAAACTAAAAAGAACTTTAAGTACCTAACATTTCACCTTTATAACCTTAAGAGTGTTGTCCAGTACTTCACATTACTGAGAACTATGCTTTTGTAGGTGATTGTTGCACAATAAAGATTGCATGCCTGTAATCTGACACAAAACTGCAGGTTTAAAGGTGGACAGCCTGTTTAGAGGTATGACTCACTAGGCTTGAGTATTCCTCCAAAATTAATTTTATTCCATTAAAATAAATAACGTGAACTAGTATGGATCTGATTACAGGAGATTCTGTCACCATACCTAGGACTTATGGCAATAGATGCTAGGTCAGTTGAATCATACAGGATGGAGACTGCTACCAATGTGATATTAAATGTGATCTCTGTAGTTAAGATGTCTGTAAGAAACAGCTAAATGATAATGTGAAGAATAAAAATTATCAAAATATTCCAAGGTCAGGCTTAGCTGAGAATTTTGTCTTTGCTGTATTGCTCCGATGATACAGAGCTATCACAAATTCTTTCAATTGCTGTATTTACAGCAGTTTTGCACTGCCATGTAGCAGTCAAAACCAGCTGGCAAATCTTGTCAAAGATACTTCATTTGATCAGTTCTTCTGTCTGGGCAGATGCAGTGCAGTCTGTCAAGCCATGAAAATAAAAAGAATTAAGATGTAGATTCTAGAAACTGCATAAAACTTTCATAGCTGGAAGAGGGCAAGAACTAAAATTGGGCATTTTTCCTAACAGGATATCTTTGATATGAATCTTATCATAACTGCTTTTGGGTACATTTTATGAGAGAAAACAGTCAGTTTATAGTGGACAAGATAACTTAACCAGATAATTAATGCATTAAGTTTTGTCCAATTTAAAAATTTCACAGCATGAACCATCATACTTGTACCAAGAGATGAATCTGTCCATGCTATCATCATGCTGTATGTTTTTATGTTTTTCAAATTCTGTTATAATATTCAAAGTGTGGAGAAAGAATCTCATGCATAGACTTTGTGACATTGTTCCTAAATATTATATATACCCATAGAATTTGATAATAATAAATAAATTCAGCCAGAATAGATAGCCTATGCACCTGCTGACATATTTAGCACCGCAACATCAACATGAATATATTCTGCTGTAACAAGCCACTTAGATCCTCATTTGAGACCATAATTAAACATATGTTTAATTTCAAGCATAAACTGAAGTCCTATTGGCAAGTGCTTTCCTTTGAAGACAAAATTAAACCAGTGAAATTTATAAAGCATTGTGACTTTGGCTGAGTGTGGGCAAGGATTCAAGAGGTGGATGGGACTTGTTTATACAGTACCTAAGCCAGGAACATCATAAACATAAAAAAGACCTCCAAAACTTACACAAAAAGCTCGTTAATGACTCTGTCTCTTTCCTCTTTTCTTTTTAAAAATAACAGCTTAAAATTACTTCCCAAGGCTCAACAACTGCAACTGTATAGGAGAGGACACTTTCAAATTTACTTCTGCTTTCACTACAGTTTGTGTCATTCCTGTAAAAATTGATATGCTGTTGTGGTTTAGTCTTCAGAGCCTTGTTAGATGCCTTACTATATGTCTTTGTGCAGTCAAAAGGTAGTGCAGGGAACATTTTAATATAGTTGCATTTTAATGGCATTCAGTCTCTCCTCAGGCTCTGTGGGGAGCACCTACAACTGGCCTGTGCTCTGGAGCTGAATTTAGAGTGTATATCTCTGTAGCATCTGTATTACTTGTCTAGACACATCTTTTAGGATTCAGAATTACAAATGACAGATTGTATACCAGGCCTGACATTTATGTAATAGAATATAGAGATATATTTGTAACATGATGATAACTGTATCTGATACGTGCTTCATCTACAATCAGGATGAAACCCAAAACATTCACATGTGGCAGGGTCAAAACCTCTTTATGATTACAATATAGACTAAAAGTATACATGCATATGTGCAACAGCCCCAGAACTTGGCTTTCCAAATTTTTTCTATAAATTAAACTCTAGTCCATCCTTGGAAGGAATTCTGAAGATTAAAAACGACTTGAAAAGTACACTTGAAAACTGCACTACAAATACCTAAGTCACATGAATTATTTGATTAAGCCAATTGAACTATATTCAAGAAATTTTGCTGTTATTTAGTGAAGCTCGATTCCACAGATCTGCAAACAAGGTCATTGTTTTGAGATAAGCACAGAAGATTTGTGTATTAAAAACAAATGTTGATGACAAGTGAGGATTCACGTGGAAGAACTTGAGGACATGCTCCTCCCTATGGGAAGAATAAATTCTTAAACAGGCCTTTGCAGTGAATGTATGTATCAATTCTTTATTACCATTAAATATTTTTTTTAAAATTGACAATACAGGTCACAAAACTAGAATTTATTGGAGTTGCATTCAGTTCTGGTCTCTGACTCTGGCTTGTCAAGAGTCACTGTATCTTTGACTGTCTGTCAAGACCCTGAGTGCATTCAGAGGCCCTAATGTCCCTGCCTAGCTCCCAGGCTCTCTATCCACAGCCCAGAATCCCATTCCAGCCTCCAGGGCCATCAATGAGGCTGTAGGACACCGTTTCCACCCGCCCTGGCCCATCCTAGTATCAGTCTGTCCCCATTGCCAAGGAGATGTCCAATGCCCAGGTCTGGGGCTGCCCTGGCTGCCTCCTGGCCTGCTGTGCCCTTGCTGAGGGTGACAGGGTCTGACTGCCAGGCCCTGCCCTGCCACCCCACGGAGCCCCTACAACCACTGGCCCTGGCCCAGGGAACCACCAGCCCTCCCAGCACCATGACAACATTGATTCTTTGTTTTTAACTAATTATAATACTTTTTTTTTCAGCTTAGTGGAAGAAGTACAAATTCAAGAAAAAATCTTCTGATACTTCTCCTGCTGTGGTCAGGGTTTTGTGCCTGTGAAGAGGAATATAAGCTTGAATTGCTTTGTTTAATATGAAACACCCTCCACATCTTTCCCCTGTTCAGTAATTTAGCTCTTCAGATTCCCTTTTTTTCTACTAGAAATCGTTAGTTACTTATGGGCAGACTTTATTTCAAAATGGAATCAAAGACTACTGGTTAAAAAACATGGAAAAAAATTGCTTATAGATTCCTACATAGAAAGTTTCATTTTAGAAAAGTTCCCCTTTGAATAAATATCTTTAATCTTAATTCAGACATAATCTAATCTAATTCTAATAAAAACAACTTCCTTCTTTGGGTTTGAGCATTGAGGTCAATGACACAACTTTATTACACCTCTGTTATGTTTAATGCTTCAAAATGCTCTACAAAATGCTACTGCTTTCTCTTGAATCTTCACAGTACCATAGAAAGGTACCAGATATCGACTTCATTTTACAGAAGACATAGGTGAATCTGTGCTTCTAAGATTTAGAAATTTTTAACTATTTCTAACTATTTCCAGCAACAATTTTGAATAAAACAAGAAAAATATCAGAAAACTGATACAGTTTTCAAACAAGGCAGATGAGAACTTAAAGACCCATACATCCCTTATATGTGTAAAAACACAATGAATTTTGGCTTTGTGTTTGTCTCTATTTCCTGAAGAATATTTTATCAATTTGGAAATTATCGACTAGTTATTATTTTGCGTTTAACTAATGATATAAATACATTTTAAAAATCCAAAACAAAGCAAAAAACTTACCTTTCCTCCAGCTCTGTGATTATCAGAATGAGATAATAATTTTAATCACCTTTCAGATAAAAAAAAATATGTGCTATGACTGCTTTTATTTTAATTTATTTTTTCTGTTTGAAAATGACTATAACTTCACCTATTCAGTGAATTATAAATGATGATAGATGTTTCTGGATCCTGCAGAATTTTCATTTCACATCTGGCTAATTTTACACAAGGCTTTTCAGAATAATTTCCATATTGTGGAATTAACACAATAATTTCTGTATCCACCCTGATATGAAATGTACACATTTTGTATAGCAACTGTGTACAAAAGTTCGGTATGTGAAGTAAAGTATTCAAGCTGAATTCAAAACGTAAGGCAAATTCTGAAGAGGTAGAATGCAACCAACATTGAAAGTTGGCAAAGACATTACACAGTTTAACACAAGCTGTTCTTCTCTAATATCATAGTGACAGTTTCATATAAATGACATTTCGTGAGTAGTAAAATGACAAATACATCATTAAAATTAGAGACAGATTGCTAAGTGGATTAGACTACAAGTATCTTGGTTTTTTCTTTCTTCTTCCACATGCACATTTCATCTTGCTGAGAAATTATATGCCAATGTTGTTCAGATTGCCAGATCTTAAAATGAGTTTTAAAATTCATTCAGTTCCACCCTGCAACAGCTCTCTGAGGGGATGAAATTCAGCACTGACTTTTTTTAGTATCCTTGAACAAACCACCCCAAGCTCTGTTCTGCAAGCTTTTAGATGTATGAAGAACCAGGCACATGTAGGGGCTTGCACATGTATAAAGTAATTGCAGAACAATGAAAGGGCTTCTCTTTTTAGATGATCTTTCAAAAATAAATCTTCTTTAAGGCTCGGGTTAGAGCATCAAAGGCTGTTAAAAAGCTTGGTCTCAGAGTATGTAAATGACTAATACATTTGGGGTTTAGAAAAGGAACCAGTCAAACCACATTCACACAGACAAATAATATACAAGATACAAGCAAGAAAATAAAATAAAATAGACTTTTGTCATATAAGAGGCTAAGAGGCTGGCAAAACATATATTTTAAAAAACTAATCACATATCTATCTAGAAGGACTTCTAAAGAAGCTATACATAAAGAGAGGTACACAGAAAGTTTTATAAAGGGCTATCAGAATTCCATAATATAAAAATATTATTTTCTTTTGGATTTTGGGCTCATTAAGGTTATTTATTGTATTCATTATAGAATTATTTAGGAGTGGTTTCCTTATTATCCTCTTTAAATCCTCCAGGTGTCTACTGGTTTTAGGGTATATTTTCATACATGACTGGATTGCAGAATTGAGTGACTTGTCAAGTGTGGCTATAGTATGCCTATAGCCCATGCAATTGCAATAAATAAGATTTTGTTCTGTTAAGAGAGGGAATAAAGTAGTTTGATTTCCTATGGATGTGTCTCCCTTAAATATCTTCCTATGTGGTAACATCAAATCTGTCTCACCAAACAACAAGGAACAGAAATGTGAGTGATCTGAGGTTCTGTGTGTGCCAAAACATAACTGTTTTGTAGGCTCCTATCTTTCCTTTAAAGTGAATTTGATTCAAAAGTTGTTAAAGAAGGAGGGACCAGTGGACACCTGAACAATGGGGGTTTGACCATAAGCCAGCAATGCACCACCAGAGCAAAGCAGGCCAATAGCCTCCTGTGCTGCAGGGCTGCAAACAGGTCTAAAGTCTGGAGCATCTGACATATGAAGAGAAGCTGAGGGAGCTGAGACTGAGGGGAAAATAAGGGTCAGGGAGTATCTTATCAATGAGTAAAAATTCCTCATGGGAAGGTATAAAGAAGATGGAAGCAGACTCTTTTCAGTAGAATCCAGTGACAGGACAAGAGGCAATAGGCACAAACTGAGATATGGGAGATTACATTTGAAGATAAGAAAGAACCCCACATTTTTAATGTGAGGGTGCTTGAACACTGGGACAGGTTGTCCGGAGATGTTGAGGAGTCTCCATTCTCAGAGGTATTCAAAAGTCACCTGGAGAGGGTCCTGGGCAAACAACTGTAGGTGTCCATGCTTTGTGAGGGGGAGATGGACAAGATAACCTCCAGTAGTCCCTTCCAACCTCAACTATTCTGTGGTTCTGTGATCCTTTTTCCTTAGGACATCTATCTAAACACATATCTATAAAAACTTCAAAATATCTGTGCAGCTCGTTCTTGTTAATTCATTCTTGGAACAAGTAATTTTTCTTACTGGAGGTTACTCATGTCCTGCAAAACAGTTGTAGAATATATAGAGACAGCATTTGAATGGATAAAACTTGTCAGAAAACTCTAGATTTGTTGGAAGTGCCATATGTTTATCTATCAGTAATTTGTTAACCAAAATCCGATTTTATGATAACACTAAAATATATTTTACTAGAGAAACTAAAGGGCATCTTATCAGGCAACTGTCAATACAGTGTTCCAATGGAAACATACAGGGACTAATTTTAGAATTATTGAGCACAAAAGAAAATAACAAAATGTATTTATTTATTTACTTTTTCCCTGGCAAAACCTTACTTTGGACTGTGGAATATATATATTCTGATGGTAGTGGCAGCCTGTAGAACTAAACTTAGTTAATTTTGAAAAGATTTCTGTCTTTGATGAATTTGCAAGCTGTTAAAAAGGAAGTGAAGATTCCATCAATTTGATCAGGAGGAAATATGTACATTTTATACAAACCAGAGCTATTTATTGACTAGGTAGATTCCACTTTTTGTTAATGGGCTGTGGATATGAATGGTCGGCAGACTTGGACAAAGCATAGTGTTTGTAATCATCTGCGGGTTTGCATAAGTCTTGGATCTAACTGTACAAAGCTGTCTTTATGCCAAGGCACAAGTGAGAGAAACTGCACTGAAAAAGTTTATAGAGTCTGATCATGGAAGGTACTGAATGACTGGTGAATGACTATGGGCCCTTGGCTTCAGCTAAAGCAAAGTACTATGCTGGATGAGGACCTCTGTAAAATAATCTTCTGATTAAGCATGTGCTATTTTCTCCTCTTCTGAAATGAGTGTGTGCACATTAACATCTGTAAATGTCAGACAAGTGATCTGCTGTATTGAGCAGCCTCAGTTTAAATCTGTCTAATGCATGCCTTGTCTTAGTAAAGATACAGATGCTTTCTGTGGTCCTATAAAAATGTGCATTTTAGTGATGAATGGGAGAGTTTATAGTTCCAGTTACTCTTGTCTCTTTTGAAGCAGGAAAACTGGCAACTCCTTATCTAGACTTTAGCAGGTTGAGATAAACCTTGATAGCAAAAAGTATCTGGATTGTCAGAGCTTTTAGCTACAGTAAACTACTTAAACTAAAACCAGCTGTTAGTTGAAAAAGAACAATACCTATTCATTTGTAAGATGTTTTGTAGTGACTGGGATACTATTTAATGAGTTTTTTCTTCAAATGAGACTTTTGTAAAAAATCTAAGTTACAAATATGGACACTTAAATGCACAAACATGCTCACAGAGTGATATAAAATACTCAGTGTTTGAAGAAATCTTGTTTGACTAACACACAGTAGTCATTTGGAAGAAATGATCCATGGAGATCACTGTTCAGAAAACCACAGCTTAGTTCCAACAATATAGCAGTGAGATTACAGTCATTGTTATGAAAATGTTATTGTTGTTTCTACAGATCTATTATTCCCATGTGATGTCTGAAGCAGTAAAATTATCCTCAATAAGAAGTACTATTTTGTCTGCTTCTTTTTTGTTCTTAAGTATACTGAAATTATGTGGACAGTGCAGACTTCTATCATGATTTCTGAATCATTACATTGTGTTCATTGTATTACATAAGTCAATGACTCTGACTCTGTCTGGGGTTTGTATTATGTTTCTGCCAATTTTTTATAATGTTTTCTGGTGTAAATTTAAGTTGTGTTTTAGTTAATATGGCAAAGAGAGAAAGATACTAATTAAATTTGTAGTATATCTTCAGTGTATTCACTCTGTCTTATAGAACACTGTTCAGCAGTTTTAAAATTCTGCATGGACCTACTTGTTCAAGAATGAAGCCTCCTGTACTTACGCAATATCTCCCCCTGGTCTCTGTCTGTATCATGCACACTGTCTCTCTAATTTCCCAAACCAGTCTCCTGGATATATTAATAACTAAATCTACAACACCAAGGCTTTAGCTGACAGACAGTGGCAAAAATCTACCTGATTTCTGAGGGATAGAAAACAACACCAGTTAAAATCTTCCCTTCTGACTGCAAGTCTCTCAGTTCTGCTTGATTTTCCCGTGGTTTCTGCACAAACCCACATTCTGTACTCAAATCTTAACCAGTTTTTCTTGGATTACAGCACATTTTCCCTTGAAAATCAGTTTGAACACTCATAAAACTCATATCCTGTTCAGGCTGCATTTCCCACAGTCTAAGCTGATAGTTGACTTTGAAATGTCAAGGTAATGTCAGTACTGTTTTCTGGGATTTCTATATTGGTTCACTATTGGCTCAAGACAGAGGTGGGGAGCTGGTGGGAAAGATTAGGAGAGTTTTAGGAAAGTTTGCGTTATTGGATTATGAACAGCCCTGAGGAGAAGGACTTGAGGATGTTGATCGATGAGAAGCTCAACATGAGCCGGCAACATGTGCTCGTAGCTCAAAAAGCCAATGGATTATTGGACTGTATCAAAAGAAGCGTGACCTGCAGGTCAAGGAAAGTGATTCTCCCCCTCTGCTCTGCTCTGGTGGGACCCCACTTGGAGTCCTGTATCCAGTTTTGGAGTCCCCAGCATAAGAAGGACATGGATCTGTTGAAGGGAGTCCAAAGCAGGGCCACAAACATCATCAGGGTGCTGGAGCACCTCTCCTATGAAGGCAGGCTGAGACAGTTGAGGTTGCTCAGCCTGCAGAAGAGAAGGCTGTGGGGAGACCTTAGAGAAGCCTTCCTGTACCTGAAGGGGGCCTACAGGAAAGCTGGAAAGGGACCTTTTACAAGGACATGTGGTGATAGGACAAGGGGGAATCCTTTCAAACTAAAGGTAGATTTAGATTGGATGTTAGGAAGAAGTTCTTTCCTGTGAGGGTGGTGAGACACTGGTACAGGTTTCCCAGGGAGATTGTTGATGCCACCTCCCTGGAAGTGTTGAAGGCCAGGTTAGATGGGGCTTTGAGCAACCTGGTCTAGGAGGAGGTGTCCTTGCCCATGTCAGGGCAGTTGGACGTAAATGTTCTTTAAGGTCCCTTCCAACCCAAACCATTCTATGATTCTATGATTATTGTAAGGTAATCTTTCCACAACTTATCCACACACATCTGTCAAAGAAGCAGCACTATTCTCCTGATTCAGTTCTGTGAAGACATCAATGCCCAGATGAAATTTGAATCTCTGCATTAAACTCTGAAATTGAACCCTAATTAAATAATTTCTACAAATAGAGAGGAATTTGCAGGCCATGGAAAGCTGAGGTTTAACATTACCCTTTTCCTCACATTTTATCATAAAATCAGACTTGCCAAGTTGATTTCCAGACACATTTTCCTGTTTTCATATGCATATTCTTATTCTTGCTTATGCTGGGACTTGGTGGGTTCATCCACAGTTGTGAACTTCCCTTCCAAACGAGGACCTTGAGCCTCTCATGTGAACCAGAGATTTATTTTCCTTCTTTCAGGATTTCCTGTTTAATAATATAATACAGTGGTGTCTAGTCTATTCAGTTTAGGCACTGTTTCATTTCCAGTTTGAAGTGCCTGGTACTCAAAAGGGGAACAAAGAATTATTTGACCTTCTCTAATGTAACTTCCTGCATCTCTTGAACAGTTTTGGAAAGAAATAAGCAGTTCTGAGATCTGCAGATGGAGTTCCAGATTACTGAAATCAAATGTCTTCTCTGAGTCCTGTATATGCAACTTAGGTACCACCAGAGAATAATACAGTCACAGGTACATGCCTATCCCTTTCCATTGAGAATACAGTGAAATAACAAGAAATATTGATCTCCTCCATTAATCTGGGATGCACCCTAATAATTTTCTCTGTGCATTAGTGGAAATCTCCAAATCTGCAAAAAGAGTAGGACTTCATATCTGCAGGACACCAGGCTCTGCTCAGGATCTAATCCAACAACTCAATAGAATTTCCCTCCCTGAGTCCATGGCCTTCTGACCTGAATCATTATGCAGGCGCTGACCTGGACGAGTCAATGATCATATGAAAGTTACCTAATCTACACACAGGTATCTATTCACTATCAAAGTTGGCTTCAACTATGACAGCACAAAACTTTCAGGGTTTCTTCATTTAGAACATTTAGACAGATTTCCAGTGTAGTTGCCCATAAACTGGATTGCAGCAGAGCTTTAGTGCTGCCTAATGAGGCATGGTGACCTGGTTCAGGCACGGAACAATAACCCCTCTCGGGCTGCTCAGGCCATTAGCTCACAGAGACCCATATGGTGGATGACAAAATGGTGTTTATTAGTGAGTAACACCGCGTTACATAGCCTAGGTTTATGATGTCACATCCGTCTGCTTACATCAAAGGCTAACACTATTGGCTATCCGGAGAGGGGTCCTTATCTTTCCATACAGCGCGACATCTTCCGACCGCCAAGCCCTAAGTACCTACACTTTAGTTGGTATTTAAAAGACTACAATCTCATCAGAAGTACTTGTGATCAACCTGATGTGAACTTTAAGACTGTGAAATAAGGTAGTTCAGAAATACAAGATTGGGCTGTCCTAGAGAATAGAGCTGCAGTTTTGAATGTGGTATGCTCTAGAGTTCTAAGTCCCCACTGATATGAGATTTATGGTATTAGGATTTCATCTGCTTTTGTTTTTCCTGTATTTCCAGCACTAGATAGCATTAAAGTGTTTATGTGGGAGGGGAAACAGAACTGCTTCTTCTATCCTTCCTCATCAGAAACTTGCTGTTGGTTGATACAATTCTTGTAAGTTAGGTGTGAATGATGAGTACAGGTGCATCAAATCATACTATTGAGCAAAATCAAGCGTTCTGGATTTTATACTTTCCGTAACTCAACCAAATTCTTTATTGAACAAGTGATGGTCATGGCAGTCTTGGCTGCAGTGAT
>VZRW01007352.1:0-13383 GCA_013398125.1 Aegotheles bennettii
CAGAGCACTGGAACAGGCTGCTGTGGAATTTGAGGAGAAACTTAGACAGCCCTATACAGAAAGAACTCTTAAGAATAACCTTGCTAAATCTTGTGCAACCCAGTGGGTGTGACATGCCCACTTGTTTATCACAAGATGCATCCTGAACAGGGGGCCTCAAGGAGGCAGGGGCCCTTGCTCTGGTCAAAAAGATAAGAAAATACTTGGCTAGTTTTTTGCTTCTGTCAGAGGGCCATGTCGTCTGATGGTGACCTTTTTCTCATTACCTGCAAAATGCATATTAAAGTTGACACCCCTGTCTACGCTAATGAAGACTTTAGCGAACATGCTATGCATGTATGACTATAGCACTCGTCTCTCCATCCAAATCATACTACACATCACCTGTGGGTGGGAACCTCATGGCTTTGGGAATAAAAAGTTGAGAAAAGGATCATTGAGGAGAGAAAAGAACCAAAAAGATGGATGGACCAGTCGAAGGGCTGTGTTCTCTTCCCCCACCCCAGTCAGGGACGCCTCTCTGGGTAAGCGCCGCGCCTTTCACCTTCTGAGTGGAAGTACCCCCTGGTCGTATTATTGCTATTTCTTGCTAGCAATATTAACTTCACTTAGTAGTGTTTGTGCAGCCAGTGCATTTATCAATGGCAGTTCCGAACTTGTTATATATGTTACTTTAATAAACTCTGTTTTCTCAACTTCGTGTATCTGTTTCTGTGCAAGTCCTTGATGGAACTCTGAGACAGACAAAGTCGTCTCTGAATCTGTTTCAGTGCAAGTCCTTTGTAAGACTCTGAAACAGGCAAACATTGACTCTGACAGGTGGCTGTACACACACGTGACCCTTTAGACATAAACCATTGACCAAGTCTGAGACTAGGACTGGATCCAGCCGCACCTAGACTCCTCTTCGAGAAGGAGTTTGGAAAGCAAGGGGATCTGGTCTGAACCTCATGACTCAATGGGAGGGTTTCCCCCAGCCACCTTGCAGAGGCTTTTACCTTCCCCCTTTTACACGACAGCTGCACAGAGAGGTTGTGGAGTCTCCTTCTCTGGAGACATTCAAAACCAGACTGGATTCATTCCTGTGTGACCTGCTCTAGGTTGTCCTGCTCTGTCAGGTGGGTTGGCCTAGATGATCTTTCAAGGTCCCTTCCAACCCCTAACATTCTGTGATTCTAAGACAAGAGACATGGGACTTTCTAAATCCTGAATGTCGTAAGCCAATATCAACTGCCAGAGACAAGACTGGAATGACAGTAGTGGGAATTGTCACAGGGAGAAAATGCTTACTCATGTAAGCAAAAATCAAATCAGGATCAAAATGGTTTGTTATTGTGTTAACAACACATAACAAACTGGTAACCAGTGAGCTATACGTTTTGAATATGTATCAATAACACTGCAGATGAATGACAATATTGAATGCTCACAAAATGTTAATAAAAAACCTAGACAGCCTTCTGTTACCTATCGCAAATCTTTAACCACACATGTACACAGATGTGTGCACACGTACACCCCACCTCTCCAGGACACATGGTTCACAAGCATATTTAATTTTTTCTGGTAGCATCAGTTGCTCTATTTAGCTACACTGCTTGTATTCACATTCCTACCCTAACAAATGACATTATCAAGGTGTGTCACCAAGGGTAGGGCCAAGTGAACACTTCCACAGGAATGATTCCTTGTTTATATCAGGAATAAATGAGTATCTATCCAAAAGGATAAATAAAGAGGTAAAACCAAACAAAACCAGAACAAACAAAACCCAAACAAACAAAACTCCAGACAACTGTGAATCCAGATATGTCGTGTGGCTCCGACTGTTTAAACTTATTAGTTTGGTGATAATGCCTTTTATTTCTGGCCTACTTTGACACGGATCTAAAAAAACCCAAGCAAGCAAACAAACAAAAAAAGCCAGATTCAATAAGGATTGTCCTATAAAAGCTCCAGTGTTCACAGAAGATAAGAAATAGCTCAGGAATACCAAGCTTGTAAAAAGAGATGCAAAGACAAAAGTAGGTGGTGAAGGGGGGAGTTATTTCAGCTGAAATGTCCACCCTCTTAAAGATTAATATCCAGATGTCATCAGCCATTCAAAGAGAGGAAAAGAGTGGGAGAGAATGAGACAGAGATAATAAATGGTATGTAGCTGTAGGTGATGAGCTCTCAGGCTGCAAGGGGATTCAGTCAGGAAGTTATCAGTTGCAATGACAAACCACAAAATGGAAATCTGAGTTCCAAATCTCCCCTAAATGGAATTAAAATCAGAAGATCTTATGTTTCACTCTAAATAAATACAACCATTGAGTGGGATATAGTTTGCTTAAGGTTTACATTGATCATACTTCCAACCCTGCCTCACAGTTGCCCTATCTCCTGATCCAAGATACGAAAAAACTGACAGTACATCTGGCTTTAAAAGTCCCTGAGCCAGTAATGGCTGAAAAGAAGAATACTCTGGGGTAGTAGGACTATGCACTTGCTCTGTTCTTTTGCACCTCTAAGATCTGGTATTAGCAACTCTCAGAAACAGCATGGCCCTTTGTCCTAACTGTGGGCTTACTCTTTGGATGTTCTTATCTGATGGTCTCTTTTTCTGCCTCCTCTTTTCACAGCCATCTCATTATAATCATAGTAGCTTACACTTTTTTGTCCAGGAACTTTTAAATCTGACATGATTTCAGTGCCTTTTTCCTCATTAGAATAGCAACTTTTATTCCTCATCCTTCCAGCTCCTTTTATTCTTGAAGCTTAGCACTTAATCTTCCTTTCTACAATATTGACTTTTCCAGAGGTGAGGCGTATGATAGGACCACATACATCTGTCACAGAGGTTGACTAAGTAGCACAAGAAAACATTATAAATATCTCATGAGTCAATGAAGAATTAATCTTACATCACAAAAAAATCTGCATAAACCACCAATGTTTAGACCTGGATGAATGTGAAGGTTTTATGAACTTTATCATGCTAAAATTTGTAGTTGAGATTCATGTCCAGAAAGCTAAGTGGTTCGAAAATTTTGGGGCATCAGATTCCAGCATCTGAAATGGAATCCGGTTGGTTAAGAACTTGAGATAAAGGTTGCAGCAGTAAGTGTTTTGAAGCACGCAATGAGGAATAGGTTTATCTGTCCTACACAGACACGGTTTCTGCTAAGTAGCCTTGAGCACCATCTACTGGCACCTTCTCTATTAACTCCTTGCAAGCTTCCCTACTGAAAAAGGTTTAGCCCTGTTTACTAGATGTTTTACAAACCGACTGAGCAATTTATTTCATCCCTAGATAACCAAACATCAAAGGGGCAGATTAGTTTCTGCCTAGCCAAAACAGTAGACATGATACTGGAGTCACAAAAATGTCTCCGGAAATCTGTGTATGCTATGATTCTGCATAACCTTGCTCGGTGATGCAGATGTTCTGGGAAACTCAAAAGGCATTTACACCATCTTCTCAAGAGCTTTGTCTGGTGCCCTCATACATGTCATCACCACTAACATATAAGCTTGGGGGAAAAAAATTGTATAGAACAACTTCCACAAGAATATGTGAACACTTATGTGGAGCAGAATTTAAAAGTAAAAACTGTTGGAGGTCATGAATTTTAGAAACACGAGAATCATGCTCAAAGATATCTTACTGACTTTCACAGAAAACAGCAGAAAAGTTGCACAGGGATCAGAACTGAGTATATAATAAAGTCTTAGTTTTAAATGTTGTAGAAAAAAATATTTGGCAACTTTAAATTTTAAACATTTACACAGATTAAAATAATAATCATTGTACAAAAAATTCTGTAATGAGGTATTCTTCCTAGGTCTGGGCATTTTGGGCTTTTTGGGGGTTTTTTTGTTTGTTTTGTTTTTTATAGGTTCTAGCTACAGAAAGAAAGATAAAAATGTGTTTCTGGAAATAAGAATCTTTCAGAACTATTGAACTCTCAAGGTTCACAGTGCATTAGAATTGTGTTATTTAGACTAGAATATCCTGTAACTGCCATACATTAAGAAAATATTGCAAGGTTTAATGGTGTACTAACAATTGAATTTATTGCAGAGTATTAGTGTATTTCTCTCAGATTACTGGGAATTTAATTTAAGTAAAATGCAATAGCACGTAGAGAAAATGCAGGCCTTCTGATTGCAACTGTGTTTGGAGTCCATCTTAAGACAAATCACATTATCAAAGCATGTGTCTTTATTTTCAGGAATTCTTTTATCAGGAAATGAATGTGGAGTGTATAAGATGTGTTGGCTCTGTAGTACCGGTAAGTGGAGGACACGCGATTTACATCTCTCTTTTGCTACCAGTACTATCACAAAAAAAGGTGAACTTCATGTGAGAAGCCAGACACACGAGAAAAGCAGATGGCTAGGTTTCCACAAATATAAGGCTGTTTGTTAGAAAAAAGTCACACTGATCAAGCTGGTCCCATTCTTCCCTGAAAGCTCTTTATTTGTCAAGGTGGTGAACAGTTGTAAGTCTCATCGGGCTTCTTCTTGGTAGATACATGTGTAACAGTGATTACAATTTCTTTTATGTTTGTGTTCATTTGTGTGTGTGTCTATGTGCGTTTCCTTTTTTTATGTCATGAAGACCTACACACAGTTGCCACTATATTGGATCATTGTAATATAGTCTATACAGACCATGATAGTTTTGAAATTTAATTAACTTCATCAAATGAACAGTTTTATTAGGTGGATAAATACACGTCATAGAGTCTAATCCTCCTCTGCTGAATTGTACTGATTTAATGCAAATTCATTATTAAAAGTGGCTGTAATCCAATATGTATCACTAATCTCCTTAGTTAATCAAGGCAAATACAAATTTTTTGGACTGTACTTTGTAGGGATTGCAGACTTTCAGTCTCTTTGTCTGCACTTATCCTTTAAGAAAAGATGACTAATAAGATTTTCTAATCAGATTTGTAGCTCAAGGAATGTAAATTGCACATCATACTGCCAGAGCAGTGAACATCCGGAGGAATTGCTGAGAAATGAGATAAATAAAACATTTAAAAAGAAAGAAAACAAAACCCCACTCAGTAATGTTTGATTAATTAGTGTAACCTGTTTTGTATTTCATATGTCAAAGAAGGAAAAATTAATGTTTACACTAGAGCCATTTTCTGTGTTCTTGTTCACCAAACACAGTATCTTAAAAAAAAATTAAAAAAACACACACTAGGGTATTCAGGCAAGGAGTTTGAAATGTAACAGATGACGAGTAGATGGGTTAGTGCTCTTTGTTTCAATTTGTGAGAAAGTTTGGAAATTTGAATTTCTTCCTAATAAACTTTCTAATGATTGTATCAGTTTAAAACTCACCCAGTACAAAGCTGTTAACAATCTAACCTCTAAGTCACAAACTGCTTTATTGAAAAATATAATGGAACTTAGTTCTCAATACAACTTACCGAAAGCTTAAGTTCAAATGTTAATGAGTTAGAATGATCCCCATGCATTTCTTAATGCACTCTAATCCATGTAAGTTTTGGGTTTAAACACAAACAGTGCAACCAGGAGACTCCTGCCATTCATGTAACAAAACTTCTTTAAAGGAGGAAACTAATCTAAGCAAAACACTTCAAAATTGAGAAAGAAAGCTGCTGGATTAAAACTTGAATAATTATCATCAATATTAATTTTTACATATTTGTATATGTTTGATGTTATTCATACTATATTTCAGTAACCACAACTAAAATTAGCCTTTTTCTTCAGATATCCTACTATGATACTGACAGCAAATAAAAATAATTCTCTTTGCTACCTTCTTGTGATCAAGTACTGGGTTCATTTATTTTGGTGAAGTTACATAAAGAAAAAAATAAAGATAAATTGGGAAGTCATTAAAAAACATCTTTATATAATAAAAATTGCATGTTGCTTGCAGTTCTTTCATTTCTAATTCTCTGAACCTGACTTTGCAGAGACTACAACAGACTGGGAGGGATCATGTGTAGCTCACTCATCTTCTAAACTGAAGATAAATCCCTTATGTTAGAGAAATAGAAGAATGGATGCCAACAATTAGGCAATTCCCATCATCTTTCCAAGAATCAGAATATTAGGCTACTGGGAATTTACAGATCTCCCAGTTCTAGAATGGGTGTGAGCAGCTGCTCTGTAACTTCAAGCCACCCTTAATTCTCATTGAAGTTTTACTCCTGTTACCTTAATTTTATTGTGGATCTTCTGCTCTAGCTATCATATGTTAAAGATAGTATAAAATTTCTTTTATTAAACAGCTCTGAAAAAAGGTATTGTATAGTTCATTCTTTAGCTGAACAAATCTATGGAGGAATCTCTGATTATATTTTAGAAAGCTGAAAGAGGAGATGATCTCTTTTAAAAAAGCTGTGTTTATAGCTTTTTACAGAGACACATAAGAATGTACCTAATATAATGCCTGACACAGAAGAAACTCACTGAATCATACTTAACAGCTGTGAAATCTACTGTAATTTACTAAATTGGAGAATTAGTTTAACCACAAAAATGCAAGAGAAGATAATGCATCACAAAATACATTTTCTTCATTTACTGTGACAGGAGAAGCCTAGTTTTAATAATTTATTATAACTTGTAATGAGCTAGTAAATAATGCAAAACATATATTATAACAAAAATAATAAAGTAGGAAGCTTTTATAACTTTTTTCCAGTGGTTATTCTGCAGCTGGGTTGTACCCTTAGCCCTAGGACAGTTTCCTTCCTAACATAAAGGAGTCTATAAAAAATATTTGATATTGCATCTTCCAATATTTTTTTCCAAAGATATTTACTAACTCTTTGAATATCATAGAACATTTCTGCTGTGTTCATTGATGGGAATATTTTTTTCTTCATAACTCAAATAGTTAAGGCATCTGTACTTAAATATAGAGATTATAAAAAATAAAGTTGTTCCCTTTGGATTCAAATTTTTACTGGTCTTGTGGTAGAATTTTTTAAACATTTTAGTGATGCCATTTTTAGAGATATGAGAAGCTATATTTTCCTTGCTGTAAGGTGAAAGCACCACTCAGATGAAGTTATACATGAGCTGTGGTAGAATAGGGAACTAAATTATGGTTTCATTTTCTCCTTGCAGCCTAGAATTTGTTTAATAAGATTTTTCATAAAAGCATTTACTGTGTACATAATGATAAAAACTTTAAAACCCTTACAGTGTTGTTTTTCTTTGCATATAAACTAGGACATAAAGAGATGTAGCTTTGTTCCAAGTAATGTTGTTAGATGCTTTCTTATTCAGCTCATTTGTGGTATTATGTCAATGAGCATTATGTCTACAGTGTTCTGCTGTGGAATAATCATAATTAGTGAGATTAAATTGGAAAAAAATTTTTGTTAGCAGTAATTTTAGAACTTCTAAAAGGTCAGGAGAAATGCTGGGAGAATTTTACTCTCCACCAGTGTGCAAAATAGGCTGTATCATTACAGAAAAAAATAAAGCATCTATCAAAAGGAAATGTTTGCATATTAAATCTGTAAAAAGGCTGTAGTTAATTTATGTGACATTCAAGAGATAGATTTTTATTAAACTGTCTATCATACTCTTAAAAAATACTCTAATACCATCTTCCACTTACAGTACCCATGAAAGACAAAGTAAGGTTTTCTTGTATTTGCCTAACGCTTTCTCATGCTTTACTGTTTTTTTTACCTTGAAAAATGCTGTAATGTTAGAATGATGTTTTTGCATAATTTAAGCTACACTTTATAAAGTATAATTTTTCTTCCATTTTCTTTTAAAAAAATGCAAATCTTCGTAATTCTAAACTAACCCCCATAGTAAATTCAGCACATGCAGATGCTTATAAGGGAGATATCTTTTGGGTTTTGTTTTGGTTGGTTTTTTTGTTATTTTGGGTTTGTTTGGCTGTTTGGGTTTTTTTTTGTTCAGTTGCTTTTTTTTCCCCAAAAATTGTGAATATCAAGTTCTCTGGTCAGTTATACACTTACTTTGTTGAGTGATCATGATTGCATTCACAAATAACACAGTTTCACACTCAACTGGTAAATGACATTTGAAAATCAGCTATAAGAATGTAATGTAACTTTCCAATACTGTTTTTTTCATTAGTGCTCTTTGTTGGCACTTTTGCCTCCACTGACTTAAACAAAAACAAAACCAAAGAAAAAAGGTGCTTGTGTTCTCCAATTTACAGATCACAAAACTGGTACAGAATGGTTTATCTGAGCTACCAGAGCGGACACACACTTTTGCCTGACCTGCCTTTAGTAAAAAACACCTTATAATTGTAACCAAAACAGCTGATGTCTAGCATCCCTAAGCATAAAATTCATATGGGGATTACAGTCTGATAAACAGTCTTGGACAATAGTCCATTTATATTTTAAAGAAGGTAGTCATCTATGTAAAGTTCACATCTCTGATCAAAGTAGATGTGAAGCTGTCCACAGATAAAATATCAGGATAAATGATTCTCATACTAAAAATGAAGTCTGACTTCAGGAACAAAATCTTAACCTAAACTGAAAAAAAAAAAAAGTGATTCCTTGAATGTCATTTACCTGGATCAAAATACACAGATTATAACATATAAGAATTTATCTACAATTGAATGTGACCCAAAGAAAAAAAAAGTAGGAATCCTTGTCTAAAATAATTGTCTGTTTTCACTCAGCCTCCTGATAGACTGGTAACCAGATCACCAAAAACACCCTGTTAGTTGGTACACTCTTTTCAGATGGAGATCCATCATCTGTGGATGAATTCATCATGGTTATGGAACCTATCTCAGTCTTAATTTCAATAATAACATGCGATAAATAGGGATTTTCAGTGGGAATTAATCACAAGAAACTTTCCTATGAAACTTTAAAACACTGCTTACATTTATACCAGTTCTCACTGCTTCAAACTAAGACCTCAGAGTTATGTTTTCTCAGAATAAGACTGAAGAGAAAAAAATAGTTAGTATATGCAGTATTATACTACCAAACTTCTGACTATTCCACAAATTAAAAAAAAAAAAACAAACACAAAACAACTCGCTTTTTTTAATGCTGTCATATAAAAAACTACAAATTCATTTAAACATTCCCTTAGAAAGCTACTAAATACAAGTCACTCTGATCAGTTCACTATGTGAAGGGTAAGGGAAAAAGCAGAAACCTTTAAAAACTTGATCCATTGTATAACTGAGTTCACAGTAAAAGTCAGGTAAAGAGGAAATGAGTTGTTATATGATTTCAGCTTTATATGAAAAGATATATAAGTTGCTGATTGCATCAGTAGTTGTATCTGTCATTTAATCAAATGAGAAATTAGAAAACAAACTTAATAATTCAGCTGATACTGAATATATTATCTCTCCTTGACATAATCACAGAGAAATCCACTTCAAATTAACTCTTGCAAGCCAATTAATGACTTCTATAAATCTCAAAAAAAAATTCTTCTCAAAGATGATAGACTCATTTCTCTCTATTTTTCATTCAGATAATCTTTGCATGAAAAGATCAGCTTTGAGTTTTAGAGGTCACTTGGTCCTGCTGTTTATTCTGCCCCTGAAGTCATGATCTTCTGCCTGTGACATCACAATTAGTTTCTGCAGAGTTGATTATAGCCACAAACAAAGGATTATGACTTCAGGTGAGGGATAAGCAGCAGGAACAGATGAGCTCCTGAGGAAAATATTCCCTGTTCATGATCATATCCTTAGAAACAAAATGCAAAGAGTAAAAGTTGTGTTTGATTCACAAAAAAACCCGACCACTTTATATGAGACGACAGTATCTGTTAGTCATTGCCTATTGGCCACATGCATATAATTATTTTCTAAATAACTGCTGCTTCACAAAAGCAAGATGTGGAAAATATTCAATATATAATAGCAAGTTTCCCAGAACTACATTCAATTTAGATTTACAAGACCCAGATTGTCTCATTATGCATTACTTATACCATACAATAGATAAACAGTGAACTTAACAATATCAGTAAAGGTACATTCCCTCCACCAAAGCTTTACAATCTAGGTTAAATGAGAATAAGCAGAATTATAAATAGAACTAAAGTACAAGATGTCAGGGCAGAAAAGAACAAATTAAATCATAATATAATTCTGTGGGACACTAGTGTATGTGTCTTGAAACTAACAAATGAAGATTTTATCATCAATTATGATCTGCTCACTGTTTAAGAAAAGGGTTTTTTAATTGCCTGACAACTTTAACCCATTGAGAGAAGCAGTGTTTTCTATCTGATGGTGACAGCAAGCGGCTTTGGTACTCCACCATTTGCTTGCTGAATTACTTAAATAAGTCACTCAATGCATCCAGATCTCATTAACTGCTCTTTAAAATGCAGCACTGTAGCCATTACAATAAATAGGGTTTTTTAGACCTTCAGATGGGGCAGAAATATCTATATTTATTCATCTATCTACATTTATATGTGTATATATATATATATTCATTGTCTCTATATATATATATCCATGAAGGCTTTGGGCCAGATTCTTACCTACTGTAAGTTATAGCTCTGAGAACCTGTGTTCCTACTAAAGACAAGGATAGAATGGATTTCCCAAACTTTACACATAAAAAGGTGACAGTTGCATTGCAACAGAAGTGCAGAATAAAAAATATTTTCCCTCCTGGTTTTGGGCCAAGAAATACATTTCAAAGATATCAGAAATTATACTTAGTAATAAATTAATCATTTAAAAAAAATTGTTGTTCAGGGAAAGAGAAAAAATTCCCTTTAGTGAGATTGAAAATAAAAGGGTTTTTAAAGCCGAAAAATTTTGACATGTTGATACTGTACTTTGAAACCTGAAGAAGCCTTCATTTTGACACTACATAAATATAATATTTTCACTAAAAAGCTTTCCAGGTATTATTATTTCATAAATTGTAATTAATCTTTTTAAATCTTACCTTAATGAAAGAAGCCAAGCAGTTAAGATTAAGTCCTTAGTCTCTAAAATTTCCATTTGCCCAGAGGATATTCCACTGGACTCAGTACTCAACCCCCTACTGATTTTAATTTATACAAATGATCTGTTGCCTCTCTCACACTACTGTAGGGGTACCACGCATACAGGCAAATTAGAGACAGGTTGGTGGTAATGAATTACTAGGCAGATGCTTTCCACATGGGCTGCTGCTAATGCTGATTTATTTCTTCAAGAAGTTAAAATTCAGGTTTAACTTCAAGTATTGTCCAGACTGTGGCCAGACAGCTAAAGGGAGCAATATTAAGCTTCCTCATTTTGAGTTATACTGAGAGTATTTGGAACAAGTCAGGTCTAATTATGCTCCATTTTCTTAACAGCCATTTTATCCTGACAGCATTTACATGGTTCAAGGGAAAAAGAAGGACAAATATTTTTGCTTATTTATACAACTTGATGGAACATTCCATGTCTCACATCACATTTTATAGCATTTCTTAAGCAAAGGGAAGATAAAACCTTGAAATATGCTTTTCATATTTTCACCAGTCAAAATTTCCACAAACCTGAGGTTTTACAGATTAAAATGCAAGTACAGCTGCACACCAAATGGAACAGCTGTGATAAAATTATGATGTTTAAGTACTATATAAATATATACATATTTATATATCCATATATACAATTGCAGTACTTCAGAAGTTTTTGTTATACTGTACTTAAAGCTCTTGATTTGATCACAGATGTTCCATGAAAGATAGCATGTTCCTCTTCTGAAATATATAGATATAGTACTCTATGGGATTTATACTCACAAATGCACTTATCATGTATCTCATTACTTAACAGGAGGTTAGAACAACTATCTACACTACCATTAGCATGTGGGTAAGCAGGTAAACTGTGTGTGATGCCAGTGCAAAATGATGAAGACATCAATTCTATTCATAACGTTTTTGAAAACATCTTAATTTTATGTCCAGTGGGAATGCTATATTACTGCTCTAATATTTCAATATTTGCTAAAGTAAAAACTTATGAGAATGTTTCAACAATGTTGTGGGAGAAAAAAAAAGTCATTGTTCTACAGCATTTATCATTCAAGTCCTTATCTTAGAAAGGAATACAGAAAGACTAAGCTATACCAGCAGCATTTTTTTGAGAAAGATTTTGAGAAACCCAGTAAAAGTAGAATTCACCTCATCTCAATTTAGTTATCTAAAGATACAGTCCTGATCTGTAATATGTTTTCATAGCCAGTGAAGAACAAATGATGCCCAGTCAGGATGCCTTTAATGAATTACTATCGTATGGAAAGTACTATGGCAAAGTCTGTGAAGAATTAAGATTGTGATCACATAACGGTTTATGTTTCCTGAAAATGGCAAAGCCAGATTGTTACATGACTTGAAGATTCCCATCTACCTGGTGATCCCCTTTGAAACTATCACTGGGAAACACTGGAATCAACATTATTCTGAAGTTTTCAAAAAATCAAAGTAGTTTATTTTAAGAACTTGAATAATCCTTTTCTTCTATAGTGACCTTAGTTACCATTAAGATTATAACGGCACATCTACATAATATTTTGCGAACAGATGTAAGCTCACTTTGAGTTTGATTGAAGCCAGATAGACACGAATCAGCACTAAGTGTCATGGTTAATGCGGTGCTAGACCTTATAGATCTTTCTCACAGTGCCTGAACACCAGGGTGAATATAAAAGAGAGGATGTTAGTTAATGCTATATTTGTCAATTTAATGCTCTACATCCTATGTAGAGGATGCTAGATAATGCTGTATTTGTCAAGTAGGAAATCACAGTGGGTATTGAAGTCATAAGGAAGAAAAGGAGGGTAAAATATAGTTAAGAATTATGACTATTGCCACATCGCTTTAGCAGTCAGAATATTTCATAAGAACAGCTGTTTTCATACATATCAATTTCTTCATAGGAGATCAAACTTCATTCCAGTACAACATCTAGTACTCTCTTCAGAACTAATATCACAGTTAGAATCATCCTATGAGAGGCCATAAGCCTTCAACACTAACTGAAGCAGGAGTTGTAGTACATTGCAGGAAGTTCTGAGATTTTCATTAGGTCTTTTTTTGCTTGTTCTCTTTATTTCTTATATTTCTCTTTCATTGATGTTCTATTACTTCATATGTAGGCTAGTAGGGTATACTGATAGTATGATATTATCTATATATTAGTAAATATATTGACAGCATCTTCTATTTGTTATTTGTTGTAGCTGCAATTTCCCCTGTGTTGAAGTCTAGAGTAATTCTAGTTACTTGAATATATTAGTTATGTCAGAATGTGCAAGACGACCCAAAACAATATCAACTGACCTGTTTTGGCTATCTATAGATCTTGTGACAAAGTACAGTGGAAAACACAGTAGTAGATGCTCACTTACTCATTCAAATAG